>CAJVQA010001586.1:0-24947 GCA_910591915.1 Cetraspora pellucida
TCTAGCAAAGAATAGGTCGAGAGTAAAGTAGCTCTTACCCCCATCTCCCATAATATAGTTTTTTCACATGTATTCATTTTATATATGTAAAATTGATTATAAATAAAAAAGATAGAGGATAGACCTCTCTTTAAAAAAAAAAAAAAAAGTCAATAAAATAGATTTAAATACAGTTTTTAAAAAGTACCAATCACTAAATCTTATTAAAAATATTTTAAATAATAGTAAAAAAAAGAGATAATATAACTAATACTAGAATTCTATCAATATTTTTACCTTTTTTAATTGAAATTTAGTTTGAAAAATTAAGATGATTTTACTTTTAACAACTAAAAAGATATTTTTTAGAGAAGTTATAAAAAAACTTTTTTGGTTTATTAGTAAAAGTACAAATGCTAAAAAATTATAAAAAAAAATATTCATATTTATAATAAAAATACAGAATATAATTATGATTTGGGACTAATTTATGAGTTTTAATTAAGGCATTCTAGTGCAGAATATATTAATTTCACAACAAACTACAAAAGTAAAAATAAAGATTAATTAGAATATGTGATTAATTTAATCAAGACAGATTCTTCAAGTAGAAGAACTATAATTAATTATTGAAACTCTAGAAATTTAGATAAAATGGCATTATCACTATGTTATGTTACAGTTCAATTTTACATTAGCAATTTGAAAAATACCAAAATAAAAGCTTATCATGTTATGCATTTTAGAGATCTGAAGATGTAAGCTTGGATATACTATTTAATATTACAAATTATGCATTATTAGCTTATATTATTGCTAACATTACTAGTCTCAAAACTGAATAACTTATCCTGACTCTTAGTAATACATATATTTATAAAGATTATAAAGAAAGTTTAAAAAAATAAATAAAAAAAGAACTATATGAATTTCTAACAATTTCATTTAAATATAAAAATATTAATTTAAAACAATTTGAATATAAAGATATTGTTTAAAAAAATTACATTTCTCATAAGAAAATCAAACTTAATGTTTTTAGTTTATTTGCTTAGTTTTTTTTTTTAATTAGTTTCTTAATATAAATCTGATTCTATTTAAATGATTAATAAAATTTTATATGCTTCAAATTTAATATTATATAATAAATATTAATTACTATAAATAACTTAAGAATAAAAAGGTAACTTTTCCCCAAAAATTCTAAAAATATAAGCAAAAAATAAAAAACAACAAAAACTCAAATAAATAAAATAATTATACAGACTAAGGTAGTTACAATACATTAAAACAGCACATTATAGTTTAACATAAGTCAAAATAAAGCATAAAAGAAAAGAAACATCAACAACAAATAAAATACCAAAGCAACAAGTTTTGGGCCAATCAGTAATTTTATGTTTGAAACAGAATAAAAACTCAAAATAGAAGGCTATAATTCTAGAAGCAAAACCAACAGCAATAGCAATAATACAAACAAAAAAAAGAACAAGATAGATATAACACACTTTAGTACAAAGACAAAAAAACTATGTTTTGACTTAGCTTCATCTTACAAAAGAGCAAAAAGTGGCAAAACTGGCATACCTCTAATAAAAACAAAGATGATATCATCACAAAACAACAACAATAAAACAAAACTAGTTCAAACCATTTTGAATGACAATATGACAAAAATGGAAAGTGATAACAACAATCAACATACCATAAATAACAATAACAACTACAGCACAGCTATGGACATAACAGCAACCCAAAACAGTACAACAAATCAGAATATAAATATAGATGAGTACAACAATGAAGTAGAAGCTACTGGAAATCAAAACACAATAATAGAATTAAACAGTAATCAAATGGAAGTAGAGTCTAATACACAGCAACAAGACAGTAACACAGCAGCAAAACAAACAACAACACAAGCAACATACAGTCAGATAGTACAAAAAAATATAGTACACAGAAACAATATACAAAGTACAAAGCAAAATGACTACATAGAAGAATGAACACAAGAGATCAACAAGAAACTAGAAGAAGAGGTACATAAAACATTTGACAAAGCTATATGAAACTATGACAAAATAGTAAAAGCACTTAAAGTAAAGAAGGAATCCAAGAATTTATCAAGTACAAAATACAAACTAAGCCAACAAATTAGGCACTACATTCAGCAATTAAAGCTAAGTTTAGATACAGAAATGCTACATTTTTTCTTATCTTTACTAGAGTAAAAAAATTAATGCCTCAATACCAAAAAGCCTATGAAAACCTCTTCCAAGAAGCACTAAAGAAATATAAATTAACTAACAAAATAACTATTACTGATAAGAAAACAAGAGACCTAATTCATCAAAAAATTATAACAAAAAATAATAATTGACTATTTAACTAACACAAAGTTCTATAAGCTGTCTACAAAACAAATATTTTATCTTATCAAATATTACAAAGGATTTACCAAAGACAAAACAATAAAAAACAATTCAGACTTATACAAGATCATACAAAAAGCAACAACTGCATACTTACAACAACTGCCAACAGGTCCTAACTAAATTCTAACAAATATTATTTAAATACTACCTTTTAACTTATTTATATAACAAAGAGAACATACTAAAGTGGTCATTGCAGCTTTGCACAGAATCTACCACTTTGACAAACTACCAGAAACCTATTTTATATTATTAGAACCACTACCTGACTTAGTAAAGGACTTAAACTCTAAAATTAAACATTTTTTTCCAATCACAGAAAAAAGTCAACTAAGAGAACTTGCAGACATAACAAGACAGCTAAAAAACTATTACTCTTTTGACAGAATCCCAAGTAATTATTTCAATCTACCACCTCCAAAAAACCATTACCAGCAGTCTATCAAGACTTGAAGCCTATATATAAACTTTACTTCCCTATAGACTTACAAGACCCAGACACAGACATTAAAGAAACAATTCAAATACTATGAAAAGATTACTTCTTCAAAAGACTACCTAACAATTACTTTCTAGCAAAGCTACACTTGCCTAAAGAAACTAGCAAAATTAAAACAAATAATAGCTTTACATATCCAATAATTGAAAAATTATAAGCAAAAAAGTTTATCCAACAAATTAGACTATAGTACAAGTTTTTGCTTCTCCTATCATCTCATATCATGACAGTAAACTCTACAGAAAAACTTGACCTACTAGAAGACCTGTAATAAATAACAAAATATAACCTAATATTACCAATAGCAACACCTAAAGCACTTGTAGAAACAGCAAGACTATTGAGAGAAACCTATTATTTCTATAGAATTCCAACAACTTGGATTCAAATAGACCAACAATCAAACCAGTCACAATCAAACAAAACAACAAATAACAAACAAAACAAACCCAATATTCCTCAAACTCTAACAGAACTGCAAAAAGAATTAGAAAAAATTACAGACCCAATATATATCAATATACCTATAAGCCAACAAGAAGGTATCACAAACACTTTGATAACTTTATGCCTAATACTTTAATATTAAACAATATCTGAATATCTACTACAACTACCACCACTTCCAGAACCAAAATGAGACATCTTTATTTAAACCAAATGTCAATTGATTTAAATATAAACAATATAACTAAAATATCCAAACAATCTCTAACAAATAACAACTTATTAAACAATATAAAGATCTTAATACATAACATTCAAAGTGCAAATGACAAACTCAAAATGCAAATATAGCTAAAATACTGTCATAAAAATAATTACAACATAGTTAGCATGACTGAAACAAAGCTCACTGAATTAACACATACTAGATTTAAGCTACTAAACTTTTATTACAATATATATACATCAAATTGTACTAGCAAAATTGCAAAAAAGCAAGAATTAAGCATAGGCACAGCAATAGCAGTATTTAAGTTTTTTTAGCCATATATACATAACATTATAACACTAGAAGGCACAGCAATTGCAATTGATTTCTTTTTTCCACAAAGCCAAAAAACAAGAGTTATATCTGTTTATTTATCATCTAACAACAAAACACTAGACAACAATATATAGCAAGAAATTACTAAATAGGTAATGCATAGCTATACACATAACTACAGTATCTTAGTCCTTGAAGACTTTAACTTTGATAGATGAAAACAGAAAGCCCAACCTACATTGCAACTATTCACGATGATGAAATCTTATGAAATGAACAGCCTACTAGACTACTTTGATATTAATCTGCCTACCTGAATAAGAGAACCTTTATACAGCCAGATTGATGATATATGGATTTTAAATACACAAATGCCCAATATAGACCAATCAGAAATAACTAGTACTGAACTTATAACAGATAGCAATCATAGTATAATTATAACAATATGGCAAACAAACATAAGCATCAAAAAATACAGATCTAAGACAAGGAAAAGAACAATCTTCTTATACAACAAAATAATAATAGATAACTAAACAGATTTTAAAAGTATTATTAATAAGTATATTAAAAAGCAAAAGAATAAACTTGACTAAGAGATCACTACAGAAGAAGAACTGAATAAAAGCTGGAATATACTAAATCAAGCAATCAAACAAGCAGCTAACAATAACATACCTAAAACTAAAACAAGTTCCAAATTGCATTATGCATTCTCTAAAAAAACTATAAAACTTCATGCTGCTCTGCAAAAAATTAATTAAATCATAATACACTTAAAAAGAAATAACCAAAACACTGTTCTAATAACAACTCAAGAAATTAACAACAATATTAATAAGATTGATAACTATTCAGATTAATTACCAAAGCTCAACTATATACAAAACACCAATACACTACTAGAAGATACTATTAAACTACTAAAGCATCAACAAAAAAATGATATATTAGGCTTAAAAAATAGAAAACAACATAGCACATAAACAAAAAATTTAAAGCAACATAATAAAAAAACATAACAACTTTTCAACCAATACTATGAAGATGATTAATAGCATACTGCATAGGCATACAGACTCAGTTATACTTAATAACATTACATATACAAATGGAATTATAACAGAGCTATAGGCAATCAAAAAAGAAATCAAAAGACACTTTCAAGAATAGACAAAAAGCAATCTTATAGACAATAGCTACTGGGCAAAATAGCAAGAACAATACCAGCTATATAGAAGAATAGACAAGTCTTTGTACAATACAATATCAAATCCAATAACAAGACAAGAACTACAAACTAACCTACAGGAATCACCAAATGGCAAGGCAACAGAATCTTAACAAATATCAAATAAAATGCTAAAACATCTAGATATATATATTAATGATCTTTTACTTAAAATTTTTAATGCATGTTTCTCACTTAAAACAATTCCCAAAATGTGGAAACAAAGCAACATATACCCAATTTTAAAAAAACAAAAATCCTCAAAAAAGCTTAATGTGACACATCCAATTACTTTAATCAAATATACCAGAAAGATTTTTACAAAAATTATAACAAAATGACTAAATACAGTATTTAACAAATATCCAATTTTACATTTAAGCAATCATGTTGCAATTTCTAATATATCTACACAAACACCAATTGCTACAATTAGTTATATTCTTGAGAATGCTCAAATTAAAAACAAATAACTATGGCTTTTAAGCCAAGACATGTCAAAAGCATACAATACAATTCATATATCCCTACTTAAAAAAGCATTACAAAAAATATAAATATCAGAAAAAACAACAGAACTTATACAAATATCTTCACTGATTGATCTAACTATGTAATAACAAACTTTGGTTTTACAGAACTATATGAAGTAGGTGATAGCATAAACTAAGAAAAGACAATAGCACCCCTTCTGTAGCATATTTACTATAATCTACTACTTATAACTATATACAACAACATAACAGGCTATATACTAAACACCACATATATTGAAAACAATAAAACAAAAAATATACAAACAAACCTGCCAGCACTAGCATATATGGATGATATCATATTAATAGCTCAATCTTAACAAGAACTGCAAGCAACTATCAAGATCGCAAGCTTACTATTCTTTCTTACAAATATAAAAATAAACCCTAACAAATCAATATTAGCAGTAACCAACTCAAAAAACACAAACAAAAATATAGTCTATAACAATACAATAATTAAAGCAATACAATTAAAGGAGGCCTTCAGATTCCTTGGATGCTCATGTACCACCTTTAAAAACTACAAGCCAATCTATAAAATTATAAAAAAAGAAGCTAACAATGCTATAAGAAGAATCAAAAATGCAAACATCACAAAAAAGCAAGCTATATATATTATTAACACAGTTTTCTTTTTTTTTTTTTAATGTTACAGTGAGTAATTGTGACCCAGGAGTTTATTGATAATTAGTCAGCATATAACTATTGTGTACAACAGCTACAGAGACAATTATAGAAAGAGTGTACAACTAGCCACTTATACAACTTTAATCATTATTTATTTTAAGTAATCTACCTGAAGGTTCTACACTAGTTGTTATATTTAGAACCCACCTGTGAGTTCTCTATTTAAACACTCTAGTTCCTATATTCATCTCTACCCTATCAACTGCAGCCATTGCTGCAAATTTACCTTGGTTACTAAGTCATATTTAACTTTATACTAAGCCTACTGGAGCCTTTTGTATCTTATACTTACAGCTGATCCAGTACCACTCTGGCCTAGACCATCACTTGCAGTCAAGGCTAACTATTAAACTGTTATATCCTTGTAAAGTTTACAAGGACCCCGATACCTTCCTTTCCTAACTTCTACCTTCTACTTCTGAACCTACAAGACCCACAAGACTTCACAAACTACCAATTCAGATGGCCCATCTGGCAAACCTGATAGCCTAGTTGGTATGTGCATCTTTACACATGTTGTTGTTCGATCCATTTGAGGTCCTAGTAATCCTTTTTTGGGGCCTTCTGATGGTTCAGTAGCATTGTCAAAAGTCTATACTACCTTTTTACTTAGGATTTTCTAGTGGGTTTCCAACTTTTTAATTTCTTTGCTTTTTGTGCCCAGTGGTCTTATTATGGGTTTGCACTGAACTCTTATGCAACACTGGTTATTAACATTTCTCTATGTAGGTGTAATGTTACACTTTGCATAGATGCCCTGAGCTTCCATTCAAGATGGTGCAACAAAGGTTACAGATACACTAATTCAACTGATTGACAGAGACAGTTACTATAACACAGACCTTATTTTTCAAAATTTGTCATCTATAGAATTTGAACTCTAGACCTGCTACTTGGGAGTTGACAACCTGACCACTTTATTAGGTTACTACACCCAACACAGTTATCTTGACAAGAATTACATATAGAGTCCAGAACACATATCTGCCATTATATTTATATAAATTAATTACAAACAACTATACAACAATAATAAAACATAAGGCTGGCCTAGCATGAACTATACCTAATTTAATATTCTTTTATCATTACATATATGGCTTGTGAACAGTAACAGACATTCAAGCATAACAGCATATCTTACTTATATACAGGCAACTAAACTACTTAAACACATCACACCCAACAATAAAAATACATATACAACAAATCCAAAATGCAGCTCTTAACAACAAGTCAATTCTGATCAACAGTACATATGTGCTATCACAAAAAAAAGTAAAAACCTCTTTAGCAAACATGCTACTTAGCCTATAGCAAACAAACATAGCTTTTTAAAACAACAACAACAATTGACCAAAACCAATAGATTATAGTAGAACAACAATAGATCTTGTACTTAAGTATATAGACAAACTATATGCAATCAAAACCAAACTAACCAAATTAAAGCTTTACTTAATTAAACAATGCACTAATTAAAATAATACAGATACATTAATCTGGACACAAATTCTATATACAATACTTCATATACCAAGAGGAAGAGAATCTAAATAGTACAAAACAATAATAAGCATTATAAAACAAAACCTAGATTATAATACTTATAATCTGGTTATTTCTAATTCATATACATTTACTTATAATCAAACACTTGAGAAGAGAACCTAGATAATGATGCATAATACAATTACTAGCTATATAGAACACATATCATCAATAAAGAATAAACAAGCAATGATTTATCACTGGACTATTAACAATACAACTAACAAACTAAAACTATGTACAAGATGCAAATGAAATAATTCCAAATTGAAAAAAGAAAAATGTACAAGAAAAGTCAATACACACAATCTTCAAAAAATAGTAGTTGACAGCAACAAGATTATTAGAGCAAATATAGACAATTTAAAACAAACAACTAAACACATTAATAATGAAAAAATACCAAAGAACCAAAACACATTGTTAAAATATTATGGATTAGTAAATGAGGCAATACAAAATTCAGAAGCAGCTAGCTACATACAAGATCTATAACAAAAATGCAAAAACTACAAGTATATTACTTTCTAGTTAATTCAAAAATAACAAATAATTAACAACATACAGCAAAACATAATAATATGTGACATTTTACTAATAAAGCAACAATGCAAAATAACTGTTTTTGAATAGTCCTCTATAACCAAAACACTTATTACAGTTCTAATAACTAGCTCAACTATTACACCTTACAGATCTAAGGTAGAAGTTATTACAAACAAAATACAATTTATAAAACTAGTAGAAATAGTGAATACAACTATAACAGAAAACATATATCAAATTTACCATCTAAATAACTAACTGAGCTGGCTAATATGAAAAGCAATAGTCACAAGAAAAGACTTACATTATACATTTATAATCAATGATCCTATTATATACATTTTACAACTAAATTCTTCTATTATAGAAACAGATATAAATTACAAAAATATATGCTATAATATTCTATATCCTATATGGCAAAACAAACCAATTGAACACAACATCAAAACATTCATTTGTCACATTTATAATGCTAATTATATAGCATACTGGCAATTACAAGCAAGAATACAAATTTGGAACACTAATCACAAAAAACCTAGATTAGAATTCCTTTTACAATTACTTAAACTATCAATGCACCTCAACACAAAGACAAACTAATTCCAAATACTCTTAGTTAAAAGCTTTCAAAATAGAATTACTACTAAAAAAACTGCCAACATTAGAGGTTTTATATAAATAGAATAATAAAAAACATTCCAATCCAACATGTACATAATGCTATACTACAACAGAAAGCAACTATCATTTGCTAACATGTAGCAGCAACAGCACAAGTTTAAGAAAAATAATATCTAAAACAGTTAATAAAATCTTGGCAATGCAAAATATAACAGACAACAAAATACAATACCAAATAACAATACTAATTACTCAAAGCATATGCTTGACAGACACACAAACTAAATTAACAAGAGTGACATTAAGAATATTAGCACAAAACAATACAAAACATATAAACAAAATAGCAAAAGTATCAAAATCAAAACACAGCTTAACAGTCTATATAATGCATAAAATTGCACAAAAAATATACAAAGAAATATGGTTAACATGATGCCAAGAACAACACAACATGTCAAATATACTCAGTACAACACAGTTACAGAAAACTAATAGAAATATAACAACAGTCTTAATGGCTATAGCCAATGTATATAATACTATACTAACAAATCTAAAAATAGAAATTAAACTTGAAATTTAGAAAAAACTGTTCATTAACTATAATATATTACCAAATTACATTAATACAATAGTAGACTAAGTAGGAACTTTGACCCTCTTTAGCAAAGTCTAAGTCATAAATAAATTAGCCTAAGCTTTAGTTTTTAGAGATTAAATAATATGTACTACAGATCAAAATGTATTTAGATATTAATAATCAATAAAAAAACTGAGGCAAGACCTCACTTTTTAAAAAAAAAAAATTGAATTAAGAATTTATTTTCATTTTCTTTTTGTTCTTTTATTGAATTTTTCTTTAAATATATCTTATTATAATTGCTTCAAAGTAGTCTGAAGTAAAGACCTGTATTGGGTTCTATAGCCCAGTCTGATCTACAAATTTCTGCAGATCAGATCAGGCCTAAAACAAAATTTTATTATTGCAGACTGAACCAGACTAAAAAATTTGCAAAATTTTATAATTGTAAGACAGGTTAGGCTTAAAATTTTTTAAAATTATATAAGAAATTTTGCAAACCAGGCTGAACTAAAAAAAATTTTAATATATGTGAACCAGGCTAGACTGAGTCAGCAAAAAAATTTTAACTCTAAATGCAGGCCAGGCTGAGGCAGCAAAAAAATTTTAACTCTAAAAACAGACCAGAATAAGCTTAAAATAAACAATTTGCAGGCCAGACTGAGACAGCAAAAAAATTTTAACTCTAAAAACAGACCAGACTAAGCTTAAAATAAACAATATACAGACCTTTAGTCTGAAGTAATAATAATAGAGTTGATATGTTTATTAAATAAAAAATAAATAAAATTATTAAAAAAAAATTTAAGAATTTTAGTATCATTACATATTTGAATAATATTTAAATGTTTTTTTTTAAAAGAAGTAGTATATACAATATAAATAGTAAATAATTTTTTAATATAATCAATATAATTAATAGAAAACTCTTTTGAAATTTTATTATTCCAGTTGCCAAATATATTAATTAAAACTTGAGATGAAGAATATAGTCAAAAAATTTATTAACAATATCAAAATTAATATTATAAGTATTTAGTATTCAAACTAAAAATAATTTCTTGAATAATATAATTGCTTAAAAGTTAAATAAAGCATCATTATTTTTATATTTTTGTTGTAAAATATCTTTCAGATTGTTAAAAAAATAAATTGATTTCTTGTTTGAATATCTTTAAAATTAATTTATCAATATATTGTCATTAATCTTAATGAAGAAGTCTCTAATTTTTGTATAATTATGTTTGAAAAATATACTTAATTAAAGTACATTAATTATAATAACATTTTTTTTTATTTTTTATTACTTTTAAAGATACTTTTAAAATATTATTTCCAATATTTGAGATTCACTTTTAAAGATATAAAATAGATCAACAAGAATATGTATAATAATATTATATCTAATATTATATAAAGTATTAATCTTATTGTAAACTGTATTATAATTACTTAATAATTTACTATTTGAAAGATAGCATATAAGAAATTAATCTTGAATAATAAGATCATTTGTGTCTTGAACTATATTATAATATTTAATCTTTTGCCAAAGTTTAATAAGTTTATGTTCTAATAAGATTGCTCTAACAATAATATTTAATTGATGATTATTTTTATAATTATTTTAAGAAGAATATTTTTCTAAAATGTTAATCAGTTTATATAATTATAGTAGAAAAGATGTGAACAGATATTTTTTAATCAGATTTTCTAAAAAAAATAGTTTTTCTCTAAACCTGTTTTAGTATTGTTTATAATATGTGGTCTATTAGAAAGAAAATAAAACAATTTTATATTATTACTTTTGGAACAAATTTTATTAACTTTATAAATTTCTATAGTTTTATTAATAATTTGAAAAACTTCTTTATAATTAGCAAAAAAAACTTATTTAATTTTGTTTTCAAATAAGATATTATTTAGAATCACAGTTTCAGTATTCTTTATTATATAATGTGCTTTAAGTAAAAGCAAATTAGAATCAGTACCACTAAAGCATAACATTATTTGTTAGACAAAATATCATGAAGATAAGATATTTATTTTAAATAAAAATTCAAAAAATTGACTATTTAAAAATTGTTGTTTTGTTTTAAATTGTAATTTCTTCTTGAAAGCATAAAATAGTGCATGGCATTTATCATAATGATAGACTAACTAATATGCATGTACAGTCATATTAAAACTTATATCATTCTATTTTTTTGATACCTTTGCTAAAGAAAAAGAATCATTTAATAAGATGAAGATTATTTGTTAAGCTTCAATTGAAAACAAATTCATAATTAATTTTAGAATAAATAAAAAAAATAAAACAATTGATTTATTTATAATTAACAGTTTATAATATATTACATAATTAGTACAATAAAAAATATTATTAACTATTATATTTAATTCTTTTATAATTATTCTTTCTATAATTATATTTATAATCTGGAATCTTAGATTTAGACTTTGGTCTCTTCTTTCATTTTCTTGTTTAATTGCAGCTATTCTTTTTTTTAATAAAAATATTTCATTACTTAATTTTATATTTTCATCAGATATCATTTTATTCTTGAAATTATTATGTTCTTTTTAATTATATATTTCTTTTTATTAATTATTCATTTTTTTAAGTATATTATTTTTATTATCAATTATTTGTTACATCTCAATAATTTTTCTTTTCTTTGGAAATAATTCATTATTTAAATAAGATATATCTTTTTTACATCTTTTAATTTCTTGTTTTTTTAGAACATTTTCATTTTTTAATTTATTAATATAATTATTATTCTTGTTAATAACAGTATGATAGTCTTTAAGTTTTTATTTAAAAGTTTTAATTTTATTTTTAATTTTAATATAATCATTTTTATCTGTTTATTTTCTGTAAATGAATCATTATTATGATATTTATTATTTTTCTTCTTTTATAATTTTAGTTTTATTAGTTTTTTTCAATTTTTTTTAATAAAATTTATTTTATTATCAGTAACATTTTTAGAAATCTCTTCTGAAATAATTTTAATTTTATTATTCATATCTAAGTATTTATTAACAATTTTCAATATATTATTAATCTTATTAAAATAAATATTATTTGATATAATGAGATAAGAAAGGTATTCAAAATTTTTATAAATAAATTCATTATTATTATAAACAGTTTGAGATAAAAAATAATTAAAATTTTTAACTGAATAATCAACTTTATTTTTAATAGTTTCAAAATACAACTTTTTTTTTATTTCCTTCAAGTAAGATTTATTAAATTCATTCAGAAATTCAATCCTTATTTTAATAACTTTTTTTAGTTAACATGTTTGTTACAAAAATGAATTTGAGTATCTATTTTATGAATTAAACATAGTAGTTAGTTTCACAATTTTCTAAACATAGTAAATTAGTAATATTAAATAGATAACAAAAACTGTCTTACAATGTAATCCTTATTAAAATTTTTATTTATCCTCTTTTTGGTAATTCTTATAACTATAAAAAACCAATACACATTTATCTTTTTTTTATAATTCTATTCTTAAATTTAATACATGAACCTATTGTATAACATTAATATAAATAAAATATATTAATAATCAATAGTTATATTTTGTGTAATGTAATAATCAATATAATTATCAAGTGTATTAGTATATCTTATTTTATAGATAAACTATAATGTTCAATAATTGTAATCAAAAAAGTTAAACTATTAAGAATTATTGTTAAGTTAGTTTTTTTTTAAAATTATTATTAGCTTAATTTTCAAGATAATTATAAAATAAATTAAAAATTAACAAAAAAGATGAATCAACAGAATTATATGTATAATAATTCATATATTTTAATTCAAAATATATTTTATCAATATTTATCTAATTTTTTTAATTAACTTTGATTTTATTTTTCTTGAAAATTCAAACAGTAATATTTTTAAGTTTAAAAATAATTAAAGAAGCAATTTAGAACTATATAATATATAACTAAGAACAATTGTAAATTTAATTTTCCATATCTGTAGATTCTGATACAAATAGTACAAACTTCAATTTTATCAATTATAAAGTGGTTTGATAAGTTAAATGAAAGTAATGTCTTATTTATATTGTTAATTAAATTTAAAGAATATTCATGTTTTATTTATTGAAAAATAATATAATTTAAAAATTTTTATTGCTTTTTAATGAATCTTTAGATAAATGTTATAAGATAGTGGTGTGACATCAATTACTTAAATTATAAAGATTTATAAACTATCTAATCATTTATAACTTTATTAAAAAATTGAAACATCAAGATATAGTAATAAAAATCTTTGTATTCATATTAAAGTATTTGCTTTAATTTGAATTATATTGCATGTAACTACTTTAAGTTCAGCTCACAATGAGCATATCCAATTATTCAGTTAAACTTTTAGTTTAAGATGCTTGAAACAAAAAACCAGTATTTAACCAGCAGATATGTAGATGTGCAAGCATCAACCCATTTTTTTTTTGAATGCAATCATGAAAACTGCTTTAATTCAATTCCAAATACAAGTAAAGTTCTACAAATACTTGTGTAATTTTTTGATAGGTTATTTCTGTGAGTTTCTCATGTGCATTCAAGGTAAATTGCTTTTTTGTGTAATTGTCGAATGTGTAATACCAAATTTAACTTCTGCAATGTTTTACGTGAAAAAATAATTGTATCTTTAAAAAAAAAACGGGTTCAAGTATTTTTGCGTTTACTTAAATGATTAGTCAACCTTATTGCATTTAAAGGATCCCTCTTACATAAACTCTTACACATAAAGCAACCTCCACTGACGAAGTACCCACCGGGTACTAATCAAGATTTTGCCCCTAAGAATGTAAGAGACCCGGGGTACTATGTGCCGCAAATTACGGTAAAATTTTTAGTGATTTTGAACAAAATTAATCAATTCCGGCCCAGCTGACCATGATTTGATGCATTTTGCCCTGGAATTTTGAAGACTTATGTAATGAATTTAACACCACTTAAGAAAAATTAATTTTAATTAAAGCCAAACTTTAATTTATTTCCTTTATTTAAAAAAATAATATTCAGTCTTACTAATTAATTAAGAACAACTAATTGTAAGTAAATTTTAATAAAATTTGAGTATTGTTTTTGTAAGTGATCTTTGCCAAGGTTTGAAAATTTTCTATGCTAAGCTGATTATCATAAATATTTAAATGAATTAAAGTAGTGTTTGTATGAAGCGCTTTTAATAATATTTCTACTCCCTCATAATCAAGTTTATTATTACTAAGATCTAAGTGAGTTAAAGCAGTGTTTTTGCAAAGAGCCTCCGCTAATATCTTTCCTTCTTTAAAAGTAAGTTTATTGCTAGAAAGGTTTAAATTAGTTAAAGTGGTGTTCATACAAAGAGCATTTGCTAATGCTTTTATTCCTTCGAAACCAAGTTGACTGATAGAAATATTAAATAAGTTAAATAAGTTAATGTTATTGTAAGCGTATACGATAATGCCTCACCAACAGAAAATACATACCTATTACCACAAAGACTTAAGAAAGTCAAAGTATTATTTTTATAAAGTGCTTCTGATAATGCTTTTACACCATCAGAAGTAATTAAATTGTAGTTGAGATTCAAAGAAGTTAAGCTATTATTTTTACAAATTGCTTCTGCTAACATTTCTGCTCCTTTAGAGTCAATTAAATTATCATAAAGGTTTAAATCTCTTAGAGTAGTGTTTTTACAAAGAGCTTCCCCTAATGACTTATCACCTTTAAAGTCAAGTTCGTTGGAACTAAGATTTAAGGAAGTTAAAGCGATATTTTTACGAAGGACATGTGCAATAACTTTTACACCTTCCATACTAATTTTATTATATCCAATATTTAAAGAACTTAAACCTGTATTCACGTCGAGAGTCTCTACTATTGCTTTAATTCCTTCAAAACCAAGTCTACTATTATAAAAACTTAAGGAGATTATAGAAGTGTTTTTGCGCAGAACTTCCGCCAATAATTTTCCTTCTTTAATGCCAAATCTATTACCATTAAAACTCAAAGTATTCAAAGAGGTATTTTGATGAAGAACAATTGCAAGTGCTTTCAGACCTTCAAAACTGAATTGATTATGACTAAGATCTAAGGAGGTCAGTGTGGTATTTTTATAAAGAACGTCTGAAAAAGCTTTTACTCCTTCATCACCAAGGTTATTATTAGAAATTTCTAAAGAAGATAACGTTGTGTTTTTGCAAAGTACTTCTGTCAGTAATTTTACTTCATTAGAACCGATTCCGCACATATTTAGTTTTAATGAGGTTAGGCAGATATTTATACAAAGAACATCGGATAGTGCTTTTATTTCTTCAAAATTAAGCTTAAATTGTGAAAGATCTAAAGAAGTGATAGTAGTGTTTTTATTAAGAATTTCTACTAATATTTTTGTAAATTCGGTTTTATTGTCGATTCCATTTAAATGTAAATACTTAATTTTTTTACTTGTTCGTAATAGCATTGCAATTAATGAACGTTTAATTAATTGAATCTCATTCTTTGAATTTAGATATTCTTTACTAAATTTAACGATTTTAGGTTCATATCCATCACGGCAAAACCAATATACAATTCCTCTTTCTAAATTACGGGAGTTAACGGATATGGTATAAGACGCGTATTCAAATAATAATTTTGGACCATTTGGAAATAATATATTTAATGGAATTAATGGTGCCTTTTCTTTTTCATTCAATGATAAAAGGTATATTCTCATAAGTTTTTTATTATTACAACGCATTAATGGTTCGCTCCATAATATTGGAACAATAATTCTACACCATTGACGATTTACCAGAAGGCATGAAAATAAGAATCTATAATAATTTCTAAGGTTAATAAATATTTCATAAAGGCATTCGTTTGGTAAGGATATCATTTTGGATAAGTTAAGATCGAAACTGTGCAGACTGTTCAACGAATTTACGTAAAAAAAAATTTTTTTGATACAAAATAATTGATTGTCCGCATGCATGTCTGTATTTATCGTACGTTCGTACATGCGAGTACGTACGAATCAACTAATTATCAGATGCGGTCAAAAAAATTTTGGGATTTATGTAACCCGCCCAATTTACGCCCGAAATCACCAAATCTTGGCGAATTTTACCAATTTTGCTATAATATTAGCCACCCTAGCGCCTAGCGTCGCCCAAAAAATCAGTTACGTATCGGAATTTAAAATTAAACATTGGTACTTAATAACATCGATAAATATATACGTATATGGATAAGGAATTTATATATAAACTCGTTTTTGGGGGTTGATTTTATCATATGTACACCCTAAACCTAACCCTAATTTAACTAGGAAATCCCAATTCCACTTAAATTCCATTTCCACCTACAATACCTACAAGATATATATTCAATGAAGTAATACACAAATTGCATTTTAATTGATTTTTAAAACTATCGGCAAGAATAAATAATTATCAGTTTTCTATAGTCAGCGAAATAAATGGCGAAATTATTGTCGAGACTATTTGAATTTTTAAATACATTAATTTAATTATTGTGAAAATTCATATAAAAAATACGGCAACGGCAAAATTTTTTGCAAAATTACTTTTATTCAAAAATAATTTGTATTATCCTTCTCGAAGTTTTTTTTTTAATAAGCCAATCGCGTTTAAACAATAACTATTTTCTTCGTTGAGAAAAGTTTCAAATTTTTAATAAACGTTATCACTTATAAATTAGTTTTATTATTAATATAATGTTTTTTAAGGACCAATCGTACTTTTATATTGAACTATTAGGAAATTTTAAAATTCTAAATTAGTTATATCCAGAGTTCGTACATAGAGATTCATTATATCCAAAGTCGATTGTATAAATATAATAAAATAAATAAATAGTATCTTCACTGGTATCCTTTTAATTCAATAGCTTTATCATTTGTAACCTCAACAACACTAGCACTTGTTCGTCCATACTTAAATCTAAATGTTTACGAAGAGAAACTGACTTTCAAGAAATAAACAAACATCAATATCACTTTTTTTAAAAATATGATTATGTAAAACTTGTTTTCATATATTCGCATTTTACTTTCTTTAATACATATTAAGCATTCAGAACGAGTTTTTTTTTCACAAAAAAGTTTCTGATTTCTGTTCTATTTGCGATATAAAGAAGTAAAAAAAAAAAAAAGTATAGTTGTATCGCGTACTGTAATTTAAAAAAATTTATTGTTAATCAAAATCCAAAATCAATTGTACATACGTATTGAACCATCGAAACTATATATAAATTTGATTGAGTTTAAAAATGTAACTGATTTTTTGGTGATGCTTGGTTTGTGTATAATATTAGTTAGCTTGTATTCTATAGGCTAACTTTCTCGTAATTGAAGTATTCAGGATATTGCTTTATGATTGGTCATATGCGCAAACAGGTGACAATCAACCCATAAAATTTATGAAATTATATTTCAATTGCATCATACGTACCATATTTATTCTAACTTAATTAATATTTACACTTATATCATCGATCTTTAAAAAGTGCATTTTATTACGTCATATTAACAAGTTTTTGTCAGTAATTCGAAAAGGACCAGTTTGTACCAAGACCGAAAATCTAAGTGAACATTCCTAATAAAATCACTACCAACATAACATTATCGATATAACTATGACCAATATTTACTTCATCGACACAAAATAAAACATATCTAGATTAAAGTTACTTTTAAAACATAACAGACTAAACCGCACATTTCTATAAAGATAACATCCCACCCATAACAATAATCACAAAACTGAAAAATAAATATTATCGTTATATGATATCAGTTTTTTTAAACACGCAACTAGCTACTCCCTCTTTTAATCTAGATACCTCTCAATTATTACACCAAGTAAAATACATTTTGAACATCAATCTTCATCTACTGATCTACAACTAAAATATAGATAAAACAAAAACACCTTCAATTTTCCACAATAAAAGTATAAATAACTAATTAAACCCGATCCAAAAATAAAATCAAAATATTATAATAACAAAATTTAACATAATAATTATACATTCTTATCACTAGAAACAACGGGTCGGACGCTAGTAAAAATTAAAAGAACAATCGCTTATTTTTGAAAAGACTCATTTATCTTCCATGGAATCGCCTTAACAACCTAAAAAAAAATTTGCTAGCAAATCAGATTTCAAGATCAGGTGTTACGCATAAGAAACGCAAAAAAATCAAAAAATCTTCTATAACTCAATATTTTACATATGAAACCACTTCTGCGCATTAACAAAAAGTTTTCCTTGCGAAACTTTGGAATTAGAAAACTCTTTCTAACCTAAATTAATAACAAAACCTAACCTTAATCTTGCAGCGAAATTTTTTAGGTTGGTAAAGCTAGAACAGTTGTATAAGCCATTGCCCTACCCAAAGTGTAACCTTGCTTTACTCTAACCTTAAGCGAGGTTTACATTTTTTTCAATAAAAATCATTGTTACGTGGTTTGTAAATTACTATCCGTGTACAATACACTACATGTAAACTAAGAAATTTTCTTAAAAAAAAAATTATACTAAAACCAGGGCTTAAACGACCATAGTAATTTGCCGGCCATGCATAAGTTCCGTTCTTGATCTATAATATATTTAGAATTTAATTGGCTAAAAGCTAAAATAACAATTCAATGCACAATTAGCGTTATGAATAACAAAAGTTAGTTTATATACGTACATACTAATTTTGATGAATCAAAAAAGACACATTAAACAATAACCGTGGCGCAGTATATGGCCGGCAAATTAATATAGTCGTCTAAGCCCTGACAAACTATATTAAAAACTAAACAATGTAACACTAATCATAATTACTACATATCAACATGATCGAATTTTGTACATTTCTAACTGGTACGTAGTATATATTTATGATTCACATTTTTTAAATAATCAGGCATTAAAAAAATAATTTTAGCAAGTATCTGTATGCCGTAAATAACGATAATGAATATTGAAGTCATAGCTGAACTATAAAATTGTAATTTATAGTTACAGGATATAACCTAATTTAAATATAACAGATATTAAAAGTATCCGACACATGATACGTATACTTTTAATATATAATAAATAATAGATATAACGATAAATATAAGATCACATATATTTAAAAACTGGTTTAAACCCGATAATCCGATTTTATATATAATTACAAAATCAAATTTATAACCGATATATTTTTTATTTAAATTGAATTACCATTTTAATGTGATTCCAAACTCTACTTAACAAGTATTCGCGAATTATTAAGATATCATCGTTGTTGGATTAATTATGAGATCACCAATTTTTTGTCATTACTATGGTATTCTGAAGATA
This sequence comes from Cetraspora pellucida, assembly GCA_910591915.1. NCBI lineage: Eukaryota > Fungi > Glomeromycota > Glomeromycetes > Diversisporales > Gigasporaceae > Cetraspora > Cetraspora pellucida. The sequence goes on from CAJVQA010001586.1 coordinate 20,046, forward strand.
GCAACTATCAGAATCAGCAACGATATTGGAGCACCTGATTGATCTTGGACACCGTTACCAAGATTGAACATTCGCTAAAGGTTAAGAATCAGCTAAGACAGATCATGGTAAGAGAATATATAACCTCAGATATAGTAGGACAGACATCGAAAAGCGTGAACTTAAAGCACCCATCCATTATCAAAAACCAGTTAAATCAGTTGAGAGTTTAGATAGATTATATAAACGAAATATATGGAATCTTTGCGAGAAAAATCAAGTCACAAGATATACAATTTATTATTGTCAAGCACATGGATCAGATTACTATAATGAAATTGAAAATCAAAAGGGATATTGAAATTAGTATAATATCATACAAGGAGTTGAAAAGAAATATTTCAAACGTAAAGGGCTCACCACAAGTTCAATACCGATAGAGTGGGGTAACTTTTGTAATAGTGTCAATAATGTGAAAAGTTGAGATGTAGTGTTGGGAATTCCTTGAACATTTATAATAATATATGAATTATAACTTGACATTGATTTCAGACATATATATTTTTCGCTTTAGTCCAGCAAAAACATTCAAAGTTCTATTTCATGATAAGTCCTCTCACCGCTTCGTCTAACGCATTTGGACGATTCGTTGCACCAATGACTGCTATTTTATCTTGCAACCCGACATTTTTCTTATTGGAAATACCATCCATCAATACACTTCCTAGTTCATTGCAAGCCTGAGCCAAAAATTAATTAATAGATTCGCAATAAAAAAGATAATTACAAAAATATCTAAAGTTTGTTACCTCATCACTTTTTGGGCATAATGCGTCAATATCATCAAAAAAATAATAATACATAGTAATTGATGGTGTATACATTAAAAAAAAAAAATTCTCTTAGCTAATATAAGACTGTATCAATATTCATTCAAAGCATTCTAGAATTTAAGCTAATAATACCATTGACTAAAAAATTTTCATCAAATGAATGTAATCTAGTGATATTATGACTAAATAACGAATAATAAACGTCTCACCATAAAATGTTTGGCCCGATCACACATATTATATGTGCCCATTTTCTGATTCGACTGCACGTGCAATTAATTACCAGTTCCAGGAGGAACTTATAAGAGTATCCACTTTGGTGGTCGCAGCCAGCCTTAATGAAAAAAAAGGTTAGTAAATGTATTTTAAAATAATAATTATCTTACAATACTGCGTAAATAACTCAGGATTTCTTAATGAATTCTCAACCAATTTACGTACAATTCGAACTTGTTCAGACAGTCTTCCAATGCTATCACATCCGATCTTGTGAATTTTCATTGAGTCATCAACTCTCGTATTTTACTTAGTAACCAAAGAAATGGGTAATTTTTTTATAATGCTCATTCATAAGGTGAGGCTAAAAAATATGGTAGGATACATTTGAGTTATCAAACTATTCAATTATTCTCTTAATAAAAAAATAAAAAATTAGAACTTATAGTACAACCAGTGTAAGAATGTTCTGAGAAATTTAATTCAATTTTTTATTCAAAATTGACTTCAAACACTGAGTTTAACTGTATTGAACTAGGAACTATTCCTTTAGACTAGCAGTCCCAGCTTGCACTAAGTGTCGAACTAGAGTTCATCACTGTAGTCTAGCAGACCAGCTTGCACTAAGTGTCGAATTAGCAGTCCCATCTTGCACTAAGTGTCGAACTAACAGTTCATCACTGAAGTCTAGCAGACCAGCTTGCACTAAGTGTCGGACTAGCAGTTAGCGTGTCGGACTACAGTAGGACTAAATTCTTAACTCATTCCAAGGTTAGACTCAGATGAGCAGTTCAATACAGTCGTACTAGGTTCTTATTACTTAGTTCAGTAATAAATCTACTGAACCTTTTTTTTTTACGCGACATATTGACTCCAGAGTTTGAGTTCGCTACTTCTTCAAGCCTCTTCTTACGAAAGCAGTTCGTTACTGTTGGACTAAGTTCTTAACTCATTCCCATTTTAGACCCAGATGAGAAGTTCAATACAGTCGTACTAGGCTCTTATTACTTAGCTCAGTAATAAATGTACCTTCCAGTCATCAAAAATATCTTGAACCTTTTTTATTTTTTACGTGACATATTAACTATATTAAACTGAATGATTTTTTTTTTGTAAACTTATTCACGACGCGACTCATAGGACGACATTACCGTTACAGGTAGGATATCGTAAATTTTTGTCATGTGAAAATATCACATGTCGATTAACCAATAAAATCGTAAAGTAAAAAAGAATTAAAATTTATAGTTAAAGTTCAAAATAACTGCTACACGTCACTCTGGTTATATCGACAGCTGGATTAACTGACAATTGGTTATTCGACTCTTTTTATAAAAAATATTCTAATATGTAAAAAAAAATTTGGCTATACTGACAATCATAAGAATAACTATATTTTTAGTTATTTAAATTAATTATTTATACTGGTTATAATGACACAACTTAATATACTGACTGTCATTATAAGTATGCACCAATTAAATTGCTCACTTTTTTATATTGTTTACCTTAAATATTTAATTATTTGCTGATACATTTTTTGTATATTCTTCAATACTAATTAGTTTAATTCGAAAGATCAAAATAAGCTGCTATTGTAGGTTTTAATCTACTGCTTAAATTATTATTATCGTTATTATTATACGTTAATAAAAAATATTAACTATATGCCAACTAGCATAGTACTAACTATATTGAATCGAGATAATATATTTCCAGGACCATACTAAATTTAGAAGGTTATTAAATAATTGAAAGTAGTGATTTGTCAGTTAGCTGTAGTTAGGTTGGCTTCTGCTGTGGCTTTTTCAGTGCGGGCAGCATCTCTTTCTTGGATGTTGTTTAAGTGTAATCATAAAGATAAAAATAATGTTTACAGTTATAAATGCCTTTGGTGAAAAAAGTTTTGTGTAATAAATATTATGCAATTTATATAATAGAAATAGCTAAATACTAAATTGTAAAATATACTTTTGTGATGTAAAAATCTTTAATGAAATAATTACTAATTACAAGTAGCTTTAGATTAGATTCGAATTCATATAAATTATAATCCAATAACTTATTTATAAAAGGAACTTGATACTATTAAAGATACAAAAAAAAAAGAGAGTTAATAAAATAAGCCTATAATTAAACAAAAATCTAATTCAGAATTTTTAATCTTATAAATTCTTACCCAAATCCTAGTTATACTTTTAATAAATTGTCTTGTATGTACATTAGTGGAGTGTATATATATATTATAAATCATTTTCTGGTTCCATCTATTTTTTTTTATAAAACAATATAACAATATGTCTGATAATGAAACTAGTTTTACAAAATGTAAATCTAAAAAAAAAGTCAATTCCCAGTTATCTAAAAAACTTCAAAAAATTTAAATGGTAAATAAAAAAAAAGAATTATGTCAATTAGCAAAAAATAAACCTAATTTTATTCAACAAGAATTGACAAATAAATTTGGTAGTATTAGATGATCAACTGTTGCAAAAATTCTTTCACAAACATTATATTGGCTTGAATTAAATAAAAATGTGCATAATATAACAAAAACATAACTGATCACCTGATTATTCACAATTAGAACAAGCTCTTGTTTATTGGTTTGATCTTGTATTAGAAAGTAATATAACAATAACTAGTTTATTTTTGTAAGAAAAAGCTAAACAAATTGCAATAGCTTTGAAAATTGAAAAATTTAATGTATCTAATGGCTGATTACAAGGTTTTTTATTTTTAAGTTTAATAATTTTTTTTTTTTAGTGTTAAGGTGAGGCCTTGCTCATATCTTTATTAGTAATTTTAGTTGTACATATTAATATACTATATATTAAAGATATACTAAGATTGTAAAATACAAAATAAAAACTACATGCAAGAATTAAAGCTTAGACAACATTATCTGCAACCTAAACTGACTATAGTGGTCAAGGTCTACCTAGATTTGTAATGATATAATATGATTATAAGATGTGCTATGATTAATCCAAAGTGTCAACCATATATTAATTTTCCTAATAGCCTGTCCAATTGGTGGACAAGTATTAGGATGTAAGTGTAATTGATCTGCTATTTTACATAGACATGAGTATGTATAATTTGTATGTGATCTTTTGTAATGTCTAGTTTGTTGTATCTGTTATGAAGTATTGTGAGTATTATGAGTTTGAAGAGATATAATATTGTTATTCTTTTTCTAGTTAGAGAGGTTAATGCAGTATAGTTTCTATATTTAGTTGTAAATTTGATTATTAATATCAAGAAATGTTTGAATAATAAAATTTGTGAAGCTATTTTAGTTAGTATATTATAGTTATGAATTGTTTTAATTAAAGCTTTGGGTATAAGGCCTTTAAGAATAAGATCCAGATAGAAAAAGTTTGCATGAAATGGTATTCAATCAAAAAAAAAATGTTTTTGACCTTTTCGAATAAGTTTATAAAGTTGGCTAATAGATAAGTCAAGATCTGCTTTAGATAAAATATGCTGAATTGATGAATTAATAATGCTTATTATAAGAGAAAGGTTGAAACAAATTAGCCAGTATGAGTGAAAGTCAGAAAGGTTACATCAAAAGCAGTTAGTATTTGTAAAGATAGTTGGATAAATGTTGTGAAAAGAAAAGTATATTGGTAATTTATTCAGTAGAGCTTTGATTTTAAAGGCTTTGGATTAATTGAGTTTGAAACTAGTAAAGTTGGATGAGGGTTTTTGGTTATAATTAAGATATAGCCATGTTGATTGCCAGTCTATATAATGTTTAATATAAGACCATTCATTGTTTCTTTCTTGTAAAGATCACATTGCCAATATATGAGCTTTGCAAATATTTTTGATAAAGTATCAGATAGGAAGCTCAACAGGATTTTGT
>CAJVQA010001587.1:0-24937 GCA_910591915.1 Cetraspora pellucida
AAAACCTATACCAACCAATCTGGAGAACATTTTTCAGGCCTCAAATATTAACTGCACTCAAGCATTAACTACTATAACCTGGCTACATATTAATATAATTTATGAAATTTGGTGTCGATATACTGCTTTAAAATAGGAAGGCTTTGATACTCCTTTAAACTCTCTTAGTATACTAATCAAAGCTTATATTTCGAAAGAAATACGTGTTTTAAAACACAACACACTAGGTCATAGACCTAAAACCACTAAACTAATCTGTAAATATCTAAAATATATCTAGATTGTTCATAATTATTTTAATATAATAATACTTTAATAAAGAGCGCCAACTGCACCCTTAGTTTGCTAAAAGCAACAAGAATACTCAAAAAAAAAAAAAAAATTTAGTTTTGATATAATCAGAATTGTAAAATTACAATTCAAATAATCTATTCAAGTTGTTAAAATATAATCATTTTTTCAAAATTCTAATACTAATAAGATTTGAATCCTAAATCTACTATTTGAAAGACAACAATTCAATTACTGTATTAAAATCAATTTTCTTAATATTTAAAAATATTATATAATACTATAATAGATATTTATTATAATGAATAGAATTTTACAACCTGATTATTCTATTATAATAAGAGTAAAATGTATTAATAATAATTTAATATATTATATTAAACTAATAATCTATTTTGTAACAATATAATTATAAATTGTATTATATAAAATTTAGAACCTAATTAAGATAATAAAATAATTAACTTTTTCTAATAATCATTTAAATTAAACTTTTTAAAAAACTAAAGTATAGAAAAATAATATAATTAATATATTAAACTTTATAAAAACCTTATTGAAATATTATATACATATAGTTGAACATTGAAATAGAATTGAAAAAAAGTCACAACTTTGCAGTAATAGTTTAAAGAGCACTTTGAGACTATAGAAGAAGTAATTGATAAAAGCCAAGATTTTTTATTAAGTAAACAACAAAATTAAATATATTAATTCTATACAACTGTAAAACCTATAAAGAACACCCATATAAGTTAAGAACTCACAAAAACTAAAAAGTTAATTCATTATATATATATATTTTTTAAATAAAAAAATCTTTTGATGCTTATTTTACAAAACTCTTCTTCTTGATTACTGATTTTATTCATATTAATTAATATAAAACAGAAGATTTTCTCAACTACCCCTACAGTACTCAAATTTTAAAACATTTTAACTTAAAATGTTTGATAAGTAAAGTAATTTAAAATACAGTATACAAAATTTTAAAATCTTTACAAACATACAACATCCTTTTTACCTTAGATGACATCTTTAAGACCACCAATATCTATAACTTCAAAGAAAAAAAACCAACAATCTTGTTACACATAACCACTATATATGAGATCTGATGTTGATACACTCAAACCAAGTAAATTAACATAACTAAACAAAAGTTAAAATATAAAATCGACTTACTGCACAAACTTTCGTATAGTAAAATTAAAAGCAACTAAAAAACTGCTAGAGTTCCTTAAAGCTTCTATATAATTACACAAATTACAACAACCAATATTTGTAAATATAATAACTTTAATTTGATGTTATAACTAATAAAGCACGCTTAGATGCGTATTAAAAAAAATAAAAAAAGTTGATCGAATTTAGCTAGGTGACGTATCAGCCAGTTCAAATCTAGATCAATATTAGTGAAATTATACGTATTACATAATCCCAAATTTTACATGATCCGGATAATCTAAATCTATATGCAAAAGAAGCTTTCTTAAACTTGGATCGAGTTTTCTTCCTTAGAATTAATCAAATTTGCCGCAGCGGCTAATTTGGTCTTTACTGGTGACTTAAAGCGATTAGACCATAAGCGAGTATACAGTTAATATTTTTAGCTAAGTAATTATGTAGTTACTAAAAGCTAATGCGTTCCACCAGTAGGGCTTCGAAGGTATGTATTATTTTCGATTTTTTCGATTCTATCAGGAGAGTTCCTGCCAGCGAAAACTTCGATTTGTAACGTATTTAAATGCTATCGAATCTCTCATGTTCGATAAGATTGAACTTAAAATACTAATGAAGTTGGAATGAAATATGAATCTTTATAAAAGTTTAAGAAACTTTTTTTTATTTAATTGCTTTTATGCATCATGATTCTGGTCATTTATCAATTAACAATTAGAGTTAGCCAATAATAAGGGATAAATTTTTACTGAGTTTTTATTTTCTATTCAAATTTTATTTGCGATGTTAAAAACTTTCGTCTTTATCATTACGTTCATTTATTATGCACATATTCGATATAATCATTAGACCTACTGTAACATACCACTTTATTCAATATATTCTACTTAGTCGCTAAATCTCTTAAATTCTTAATTTGGAAATAAAAATAACGAAGTTTTAATAATTTATAGCATTTGTTTAACAAATTTGATTGGTTTTGAATTTTACACTATTGACTGAGAATGGGCATCTATTTAAATTTGGGGTATTATCCCAAATGAAGTAGAAATCCTGATTTCCAAACCTAAACTATGTAGTAATGTCAATTCAAAAAAGGTTTGGGTCGCGACCCTACATTTCAAGATTTAGTTCCAGCAGATCAACTTCGATGAGCCAACAGAAATTCAATGGCAGAATTGACATCGCCCCCAGTAGCGAGTAAAGCACGGATATTTGCAGCTTGATCAACGAATCCCATTTCTTCAAGCGTCTGAAGTTGCGTTCTGAAGCGTGTTTCGGGGGGTTCAGATGGTTGAGTAGATCCTGGCGTTGTACTGTAAAATCCACATTAATAAAATTTTAAAGCATTAAAAAAAATTACGTATAATATAGTTACCCAGGTGATTGCGTGAAGAATGGATTAGGTGATCCAAATAAAGACGGATAATATGATTGGGGCATCTGTTGACGCGATGTTACAAGTTGTGGAGATGTCATATAACGTTGCATAAGTTGCTGAAAACGTCTAATAAGTTCTGGATCATTAGCCATCGAAATATTCTGTGCATTTGTAGGAAGCATAAAATTTGGCGCTGGCACGTTTGAGGATGGCGTTGCTGAGTTAGATAAACCAGTTGATGATGAACTAGTCATTGAAGTTCCTGTATTTGGTGTCCCTGTAGTTGATGATTGAGTTTGTGCTTGTGGAGTCGATGTATTTCGGGAAACGGTTGATGGCGGTGGAAAAGACTATAAATGAATAATATACAAATTACATATATTAATTATTTTTTAAAGTATCCTAGCAGGAAAATCAAATTCATTTTATACCAGTTGAGTAGGTGGAAAACCCATGACGCTGTAAGGAGGTATTCCCGAAAGTGCTAGACATAAATATATACATCAATTTGAATATTAATAGGAAAACAGATGAAATAAATAATACACTTAAATTTGATAATTACATCCAAAAGGATTACTAGCATTCGCTATAGTAGCACTATTACGTAGTGTCCATGGGTTCGGCAATGGTACATTATTTATTCGCCCCTCTGTTGGAAGGTACTTTTATTTAAAATTGGAATATATACATATACGTACACATATATATAAAATATACCTGGTGGTCTTTCAACATTTAACAATTGAGCAAGGCGTTGATTTGCTGCCTCTGATGATTGATCATTCTTTATCAGGCACAAGGTTTGATTTAGGTTTGTCTCATAAATAGTCATTCGATATTAAAAACACAAAATAATAATAACATACATGTCGGCCTGCGGACTCAAGTGGTTCTTGTAATGTATGGTACATTCGCCGTAAATGGTTAAAGCCACCTGGTATAGTTTCAAGATTCGCCAATGCTCGATCTAATGGATAAAACTATTAACTTTTCAATTTTCATAATCGTGAGTAAAAACTAGATGAATAGGACTTTATTACTTACCATTATTACGCATCATCTCTCTCATTAACTCAGGATTACGTGCCATATCCATTGTCTATAAACAAACAGTTTTATATGACTAGAAACATGTACTGACGAAGCAAGAAAAATATTAACTATAAGAACCTGGCGGATAAAGGATGGATCATTCTAATAAAAGCAAATTTTAGTGTTATGACAAAGCTATAAAGCAAGGTGACAGGTAAATATAAAATTTAAACTTACAATTATGTGTCCAATTTCGGGGTTTCGCTCAATCATTTGTCGCATTGTTGGATTTTGCATCACCATAGACCTCACGATTTCTGGATTAGAGAGCAATTGCTATCAACATAACATATTCCAAGGAATGTTAATAGTTTCAATTCTGCCCAATGGAATAAACAAACGCTATACAGATATTATATAAATACCCTAATTACAGGTGAATTCATCATATTTCTCATATCTTGTTCGAAACTGGTTCCAAAATGATTAATTCCGAAAGAATTTGTCGCCGTTCCATTAACGTTTCTTTGGGTTGGTGTTGTAGTCGGTGTCACATTTGCTGCTTGTTCAGCTGCACGGTTAGCTGCTCCCCGAACAACATGTATTGTATGACCTTCTTTTACACCTATGAAGTGATGAACACAAAGGAAATAAGATAAAATTCGAAGCTACTTTTTGTAAATAAGTTATCACTCTAGCCAAAAGTTTCTAGATCAATAATCACATTGATAACACCCAGATCGCAAGAACGATAATCGTTCACATGCAGAACCAGTCGTTGACCACAGTTCTTGATCTTTGACCCTGAGACGTCGAGGCGTTTACCTCCTACTCACCGTATAGGTCTACCATGTCCTCATCCTTCAACACCCTTCCGGAGTAAACAAGACGCATATTATCTGCAGGTATAGAGATGTGCGTAACAAGCCTCTCTTTTAGTTGTTGAACAGTCAACTGTCCAGGATCAAAGCACATATCGAAAGCATCGCCATTAGAAGAGCGAAATTTGACACTGATTGATCGTTCAGTTAAAGTGTCTTCCATCGTAAAAAGGGTGAACTTTTATAATAAATCTCCAAGCTTTACTTTTGCTCCAGTAAAAGACCGATAGAAAGGATTAGGCTTGGACAGGGGTGAGTGAACTATTGCAGATAAGACGGTCCGATGTGAGGCTCAACTGTAAGTTAGCAAAAGTGCTATTTTGCTTTTTGTACGCTCGTACGTTTGATATCACAAAGATCACACTTATTGTGATATAGATATAAATTGACCACAACTATAGTTTTTCCGAATATATTCAACAGCTTTCTTCAATGCTAAGACTATGAATACTACTTAAAATAAAGCCATTGCGATAGTAAAAATGCTGAATACGCTTTTTTAAAAAAATGGCTAAATAAAATGGCTTAAGCAATTGACGTTTGGAGTATTAATAGTATTAATAAAAATGGTTGACAACGAAAGATATCAAATTTTATAACTCAACAAAAAAAAAATTATCAAATAAAAAAACATTCATTTTAAGCATTTTTACTTAGTATACCTGGTCTTGCACTAGTAAAAATTAAAAAATTCCACAGGTCGAATGGTGCCATAGACATGTTGAATTTTTACCAGTGTGATTTTGACATCGTTTAGGATTTCAACATAGAATAAAAATAAACATATAATGTGTTTTAAAATGTAACCAACAATGGCACTTTATTTAAGGCCATACAAACTTAATAAATTGGTTCTTATAACATAAAATTTTTAAAAGTGACCCGGCAACCCTGCTTTTAATTTTATTTTCAAAAAATTTTATATATAAAAAAACATAAAAAAACTCACCCAGATAGTAAGTATATTTGAAAATTTTTTTTAGAGTTTTGTAAATTTTGACCGGCCGGGTTATGAGAACCGATTTATTAAGTTTGAATGGCCTAAGGTAAAATAATTTATTATTCTCAAAAATAGTTTAAGAGGCTTGTTAATTGTTTTCTCTCAAATCTAATGTATTCACGTTTTTTACTTGTGATCTAGGGTTATAATCCACAAAGGTAATAAAAATGAAACTTTATTATATTTTAAAATGACTGCACAAATAACTCTAATAACCTAAGTTTTTTTTAAAAAAACAACAATAATAATAATAATACTCAATAGTTTAAATAATAACAGATAACTGATAAATAACTTGTGCTTAGTATAAATGCAAAAATCATATTTTCGCTTATATGTACGTACATATACTGCAAGTTTAATCAATTGACAATAGATTACATAAGATAATTGGGTACTATTTTTATAATGTTACTACGTACACTTGGATCCTTAATACGAATCTACGTTTTTGCTTTAAGCGAACTACGTCGCGCGGTGACGATATATAAGAGTAATTTAAAATCGATCACTTAAACAGAAAATTAAATAAAAGTATTTCTCAAAATGTAACATGAAATTAGAATAAAAGAAGTGGTGAACAAGCATTTATTGGTTTATTAGATTAATTTTTATAATGAACAAATGCTGGATTTTGTAGGATACGCAGCTCCCCGTCACGCGGCGTGATAAGTAATGTTTAATAATGATTACTAATCATTAGCAAACATTAAATATTAATTATAACGCTGTGTGATGGGCGTTTGGCGATGAAATACGTAGCCTTTATTGGTAAGGATTTGGTTGAATAATTAACGTTTTTATTCAAGTTTGTGAGTATATAGATACGTATAAGTCTATTTTCTTTATTTTCATTTAACCTTTATGGAATTATTAGATTAATATTGGTCATCTCATTAAGCATGATACACCAACATGATACATTTGAATTGAAAAAAAAATTAATTATTGATTAGGCCATACAAAGTTGATTTTCTGATTTTCATGAGATAAAAAAAATGACCCGGCAGGCCGGGTAAAAATTTTATACATAAAAAATTTACATAAGGCCATACAAAATTAATTAATAACCCGACCGGGCCAAAATTTAAAAGCTTGTAAAAAAATTTTTTTATATGTTTTAATAACCGGGTGGGTTTTTTTAAAAAAAAAAATCTCAAAAATTTTATAAAATTTATATATGAAAAATTAAAAAAAAAAAGCTGGCCGGTCGGTCGGGTCTGATCAAAAGTTTCATGTTATGAAAACCAAGATACTAATTAAAATTTTTTTTTGTATATTGATACAAAAAAAATTTAATTATATATAAAAAAATTGGATTTTATAAAGATTTTGTCTATAAAATTACTTTTGAAGTTCTAATAAAAAAAATTTTTTGTAAAATTTTGATATATCTCATGCTTTTGCCTTATCTCAAATCTTAACATTAATTCTAATATTAATAAAATTTTATTTTTTGGTTTAATAAAAATATTTGTTGCATGAAGTTGATGATCTTCATATAGTAAAATAGAAATGCAATATATATATTTTTTTTTAATGTTAAGGTAAGTAATTGCAACCCAGGAGTTTATTGATAATCAGTTGGCATATAACTATTGTGTACAACAGCTACAGAGGCAATCATGGAAAGAGTGTACAACTAGCCACTCGTACAACTTTAGTCATTGTCTATTTTAAGTAGTCCGCCCGAAGGTTCTACACTAGTTGCCATACCTAGAACCCGCCTGTGGGTTCTCTATTTAAACACTCTAGTTCCCGTATCCACCCCTACTCTATCAACTGCAGCCATTGCTGCAAATATACCATGGTCACTAAGTCATGTTTAACTTTATACTAAGCCCATCAGAGCCTTCCATATCTCATACTTACAGCTAACCCAGTATCGCTCTGGCCTAGACAATTACTTGCAGTTAGGGCTAACTATTAAACCGCTATACCCTTGTAAAGTTCACAGAGACCCTGATACCTTCCTTTCCTAACTTCCACACCCCTACTTCTGGACCTACAAGACCCACAAGACTTCCCAAACTACCAATCCAGATGGCCCATCCAGCAAACCTGGTAGCCTGGTTAGTATGTACTCCTCTATACATGTTGTCGTCTGATCCATTTGAGGTCCTAGTAATCCTTTTTTTGGGGACTTCTGATAGTTCGGTAGTACTGTTGAAAGTCCATGCTACCTCTTTACTCGAGATTTCCAAGTGGGTTTCTGACTCTTTGGTTCCTTTGCTTTCTATGCCTGGTAGTCTTATTGTGGGTTTGCTCCAAAGTCTTATGCAACACCGGTTATTAACATTCCTCTATGTAGGTGTAATGTTACACTTTGCATAGATGCCCCGAGCTCCCATTCGAGATGGTATAACAAAGGTTACAGATACACAAATCCAACCAATCGACAGAAACAGTTACTGTAATACAGATCTTATTTTCCAAAATTTGTCATCTATAGGATTTGAACTCTAGACCTGCCACTTGAGGGTTGACAACCTGACCACTTCACTAGGTCGCCACACTCTAGAAATGCAATATATTGTATTATACAATAATTATAAAACCTAAAAAAAATTTTAATTTTTAGAAAAAGTGATCTGGTCAGTTATAAGAATTAGAAAATTAATTTTTTTTTTTTTTTTTTTATTAAGGTGACCTTTTTGGTCTTTTGATTTTTATTAATCACTTATCAGTATTGTGGTTCAATGAACCATTACAGGAGAGCATACAATTGGCTACATGTGTAATTTTTCTATATTACCTATTTAAGGAGTCCACCCGAAGGTTTCCTACCAATTGCCGTAACTAACACCTCTGCTTAGGTGTTCCATTTTAAACCCTGTAACCTGTGTTAACATCACTGATCATTTCTGATGTACCAGATCATTGTTCTCAACCTTAGGACTAATTTATCCTCAAGGTAAACCCCTTAGAGCCTTCTGTACCCATTTTTACAGCTGACCTAGGTATCATTATGGCAGAACCAACACTTGTGGTCAGGGTTAACCATTAAACTGCTATGCCCTTGTAGAGTTCACTTAGACCCCAGCATCTACTTCACAGCATAACCATGATACTTTAGTATACCCCTGCCTTTTCCCCTACCCGTTTACCAAACTTCCAATTCAGATAGCCTGTGTAGGACTACGATTAGTCCATTGGTATATCAGGTCTGCCTAATATTCTTTTTCTTCGGTTTGTTCTGGCGACCTGGTTGGTGGTATCTCCGAGACTCCCAACCCGAAGGTTTTTGCCCGTCTGGCTACTAGGACCGAGTACTAGACCTGGGTATCCGTTTCCCCAGGCTAGCCTTTACAGTAGGGCCATCGAAGATCCAGCTACCTCTTTATTTGGGTCTTCCCAAATAGACTTCTTGTTACCCAATTTCAATAGATTTATATAGCTACAAGGACTTATCTAGTGTTTGTACCACCCAATTTGTCAGATTTCATTCCTCTGTGTAACTTCAACATTGCACAGATGCCCTATGACCTGCCAGTCATGCTGGTGCGACTGCCATTACAGGTATCCTAACCTAACCGTTAGTAACAGTTGTTGTAATACGAATATTACATAGGTGATTATCTAAATTTTCACCGTCGATGGGATTTGAACACCCAACCTACCACTTGGGAGGTTGACAATTTGACCACTTCACTAGGTCACCACACCCCATCTGCAAATTGTTGTTATTTGTCTTTATTCATGTTTTTGTATAAAAATATCCTTCTATAAGTTTGGTAAAATGTCTGAATTTGTCTATATCTATATAAGGAAAGAGCCAACTAGAGTTCAGAATTTTATGATTATTTTGAGTATTAGTATCAGAACATCTATAGTAAAAGAATTAAGATATCAAAAAAGAGATTGATTAGCCTAAATGTAGTCTATGCTACTTTGATATCTGTTGCTTTGCTAAGTAAATGTTGAGTTATAAATGTATATAAACAGGTCATATATATTGTTGTATTAAAAAAAATAAAGCAACTTATATTTAATTGATAAGAAATAGATGGTACTATTAGAAACATTGAAGTCTTCTAGAATGATGGGTTGAATATTCAATGTATAGGCTTGTTGGAGCTATTGTATTACAGTGTTTTGTACTGACAGTCATAGTTGAATATTATTATATGATAAATAAACTAAAATAATTCTGAATTTAAAGTTATATTTAAAGAAGATGTTTACTGCAATGGCATATCTTGAAAATGAAAGTATTTTGTAGATGTGAGTTTTTATAAACTTGTGAATCATAACAGCTATGTCTGCTTTAGAGCCTTTAGTGTATAACTACAAGTATGTAAAGTGTTTGGATTTTTGTAGTTTGGTAATTAGGTTATTGGCTACAATTTTGGTTTCTGTTATACTGATAATGCTAAGATTGTTAGAGAGACAGTAGTCTTTCTATATTTGTTGTTTCAGATTTTTATTAATTCCTTAAACATTATATGTAATAATTGATAAGTAAAGTTAATTATTATAAGACTGTGTTCTGAAAGTGTTGAAGTTTAAAAAGTAGTAGCTGTTATGATTTGATATTATTTGATTTGGAGATGCAAATGTTTATAAGATTTGTATTAGATAGAGTTTATAGCTATATAATTGGAAATAGTAGAATCTGTAACTTTGGAGTAAACATGTGTTTTTGTTTTTTTATTATTAACTGATATTTTGATTAGATCAGAAAAAGTTTTTGCATAAATGTTTATAAAGTTATTAAGTGTTATAGATTGTAGTAGTAGAGGTAGATAGTATCATTTTAAAAACTTATTATAGCAGATGTTTGTCTCTGAGAGAGTAAAGTATTAATATTAAAAACATTATATAGAGTGTTTTTTACAGATTCACTTACACTAGGCTTTACTGTTTGCCTATTGTCATTATTCTTCTCTAAGGATGATTTACTAAGCATGATAGAAATAATAATTTTAGAGGTGGCAGCTGCATTAATGTATTCTGTAGAAGACATTATTGAAAAAAAGAATTTATACTTTTTTATTGTGAGGTAAGAGTAGTATTTTTAGTTATTTTTATAGTTTTTTTTGGGATGTAGATATATTCTTATCTACTTTTTAAGAAGTAGATGTATCAGAATTTTGTATAAAAAGAAAATCTTCATATTGTTTTGAAATTAAGATTTTTAAAATGTTTTATTAAAAAATTTTTAGCTTCTGAATAGTAAAATTGATTATAGTTAGTATTTATTTGGTTTAGTAATATTTTGAATTTTATTTCTAATTTAAAGTATATAATGACTCTTGCAAGAGTATGAATGTTATTGGTTGTTTTAATCATTTTTTTTAGAGCTTCTTTTTAAATAAATCTGTAAGTTTATTATTGTTTTTTGCTACTAACATAAAGGCTCTTAGATTGCAGTAGAAGTAATATGTAGATCAGACTGTATTACTTGCTATTTTGTTAAGATGTGCAAATGTTTTTTTAGTAAATGTTGTAAGTTCTTCTGTAGGTGTTGATAAAGAAAAGCTTGCTGCAAGTTTTTGTTTGAAATAAAAAATATTTATTTCTAATGGTGGGTATATTTATTCTTTTTGTTCTGATTCTAGTACTGTGTGAGTTTTAAATGAGTTAATAAAATAGAATTTGAAGATGTTTTCTAAATTGTGTTTTGTTGATTTGAGTAGTAAGTTACAATCTTTGTTAGTGTAAAGGTAAATATGATAAAGTACTACTTTGAAAGTTGCTTCAGAGTGCTTTTTGAAAGTATGTAATAAGTTTGGTATAAAATATAATTTTGGCAGAAGTTTTTTACATTTTTTAGTTGTTTTTATAATATTAGTATTTTGATAAATTGCTTGTTTTCTGTTGATCAATTTTGTCAAACTAAATGCTATATTTTTCAAAAAACAATTTAATTCAGGTTTTATAAATTGTAAGATAATGCATAAGTAAAGGAATTCTAAAATCTTTTAAAAATTTTTTAGATAAAATTTTAAAAGTAATATTAATGTTAAATTGGTTATTATTTTGAATTACAAATTTAAGTTGCTTTAAGCTGTATTTGATATCAAAGTGAAGTATAAACTATAATAATTTAATGTTAAGTTTTTTTATAAATTTTTCAAAATTAATAGTTCTATATTTATAGTTTAGATAAAGATATAAATAAGCTAAGTTTATAGTCACTCTATATTTGTTAGTATGTGAGTAGAATAGAATAAAGTAGTGTGATTAGAAGATGTATAAATAGTTTAGTTAGATGAAGAACATCTTTGTAAATTTAGAAAATAAGCCTTTAAAAGTGTTATAAAAAGCTTTAAAAGAAATTGGTTTTGATTTATTAAAGTCAAGGCTTGAGTTAATAATAAAGTCTAACAAAAACTTAAATTTTTTGCTTGCTATTTTGTTAAGAATATAACTAAAAAAGTATTTGGCAGAGGGTTTGTTGTTATTTTTCTTGTTATCAGATTTGTTTAGAATAATTTGTCTAGAAATAAAGTCTTCAAATATTGGATTTCAAAAGAATAAATAGTTGTAAGGCTAGTAAGGTGTTAAGTTTATTGTATTGTTGCATAGTTGGTATAACAGAATAGTTTCTAAACTAGTTAATATTTTTAGAAGTATTACATTTTTGGATGTTTGCTTTTTGATTAAGTTGTTTATTATTAGCATCTTTCTGTTTACTGTTATTTAGAGTTTTTTTTGTATTAGAATTATTGTCTAATTGTTTGTTAGTATTTTTAGTCTTTTTGGAAAGTTTATCTAAAATTTTTTTAAAGAAAGTATATTTATTTTTTGCAGATAATTGTAAATATTTAATTTTGCAATAAAGGCCATATTGTTTTTAGTTCATAGAGTTTGTAAATTTGGTTAGCTTTAGTTTAAGCCTATAGATGCATTA
This sequence comes from Cetraspora pellucida, assembly GCA_910591915.1. Taxonomy (NCBI): domain Eukaryota; kingdom Fungi; phylum Glomeromycota; class Glomeromycetes; order Diversisporales; family Gigasporaceae; genus Cetraspora; species Cetraspora pellucida. Next base: position 12,627 of record CAJVQA010001587.1, read on the forward strand.
GAAGTAAACTAAAAAGCTACCTACTTTAGTTTTGAATATAAGAGCTTTTGGATTTAATAAATATTTGTTATTAGTTAGTATAATACAGGATATATCTTTAGTTTTTCAAATAATACATGTATATGCATAATGAGAAAAAACAATAAAGAAGATTGAATTATTAGTATCTTGTCTAATATTGCTATAACAGTTGGAGAATGCATAAACAATATTGTGTTTAAATTGAAAGGATGACTTTGGTACATTATTAAAAGATTTGTAAAGTTTGATATCAAGATTAATTTCTATTAAATTAGATAGTTCAATTGTAGTTGTAGAAGTAGTTTCAAAAATAAGTAACAAGGATAAATGCTATGAGGTGAAATATGTATGATATTTTTTACAAAAACATCTTATAATAATAGGTTGAGTAGGACTAAAGAAGAAAGAATAGCCATTATAAGTATTATATAGTATAAGATTAAAGTTAGATAGAAGAACTTTGAAACTTTTACAATTTTTGTCTAAAGTAACTAAATTTTGATCACTATATTTATTTTGAAGAATATTTTGATCGAAGGAGTCTGATTCAACAATGATGATATTAGAAATTTTGTATAACAATTCTAATGTAATGTTTGTACCAGTATAAAGCAATTTTTAAATCAAATTAAATAATCTGATTTTCAAATAAATAATCTGATTTTCAGATAAAATTTTCTAATCTAGAGGCTTTACAGTTAAGTTAAAAAGGATCTAAGAGATGTGAAACTTTTAGAAAAGCAAATTGAATGTTTAGAAAATTTTAATAGATGCTAGAAAAGTGAATTTTCTAAGACAACCCAATGAATTTTCCTAAATTTGTTAGTAAAATAACCTGCAAAGACAGGTTTTAGTTTTGTTTTTTTTCTAATATCTTAATGAGTTTTGGTTTGTTTGCAATAAAATATATATCAATATGATCAAAACAGAGAGCTTAGTATTTTTCTAATAGGTAGCAAAATATATTTACTTAATAAAATATATAGCAAATAGACAAAAACTAATATTTTGGTTTTTGAAACTTTTTTTAATAGCCAAGTGTTGCAGAAGCATAAAACTTGGCTGCTTAGAAGGGAAAAAAGTAAGCTAAACAACTTTACTTAGAGGTGCAAGTAAGGTTTACTTAATGAAATATTGAGAAATAATTAAATATTTTTAGCAAAATTTAGTACAAATAATCTATGAAGAGAGTTACAAAATTGTTACTAAATATTTTATTTACAAGATTTATATCTTAATATTGCTATATAAAGTTAGAGATTTTAATACAGTAATCAAAAAAATAGTTTAACAAAACTACTATCTTTATAACAACATTAATATTGCTTATATTACTGAAGCTAAAATTGCTAATAACAATAATCTTTATTTTTATAATAATAACTTATTTACTTATTTCTAAACTTGTTCAAAAAACTTAGTTGAAGACATTACTATAATAATCTGTAAACACCTATAACCCTATATACACAATTGCTAAATACATTTTAATAAAGCAGCTGTACTAAATTTTTTTTAAAAATAATACTAAACTTTATATTATGACTATTTATCTTCTTTTACTAATATTTACAAATGTAATGAAGCACAAAACATTATTATTATATAGATTTAACAAACTCAACAACTTAACTTTTATTTGAAGATTTCAATATATATGATAATATTTGCAACTTATTATTTAAATTTCAACTAGTTAATTATTTATATTATTTTAACATATTTGATCTTAATATATATATAGATAACAAATATTATGCATAGTTAAATAATACTAGTTAAAGCTGTATTAACAATATTTAGACTAATTTATTTTATATTTAATTTTTTTTTCTTACTAACTTGATTATAATAATATCTTTATATTTAGTAATTATTTTATTTTTATATTTATTTAAATCTTTACAAATGTCTATAACAAACTATACTAGTATTAGTTGCAAACCTTTTTTTTCTTTCTTTGCAACTAGAAGATTCTTAAATACTTTAGAATTTTTTTTTACTTCCTAAGGCTAGTGTTATTATTATTGCAAAAATTTCTAAAATAATAAAATGGCCTCTGTATATTATCATACTAGTAAGATAGCTTATATTCTATTAAGTCTATTATATAATGTCTCAGATCTTTGGTTTTGCAATATAAAACCCATATTATTTAGATTTATAGTTTTTTAATTTCATATAACTTATTAGTTAAATTATTTTTTTTAAACTAGATTTATTTAATTTTAGTATCTTTTGTTAATAAATTATGCCTTTTCTGATTATTCTAACTCTGTAGTTATATTAGCAGACTACATATATATAAATTTTGTTTTGCTTGATTTTAGTTATATCTTTATATATTGCTACAAAGTAGATTTTAGCATAGTATATTATATAATAGTATTAGTAGTTATATATATCCATTATTGTATTTTTTTTTTAATATTAAGATGATCTCTTTGGTTTTTTGACTTTTATTAATAACTTTTTTTAGTAATATAATTTAGTGAACTACTACAGAAAAGTGTACAATTGGCTATATATATAACTTTACTATATTATTTATTTAAGAAGTTTGTTTAAAGGTTTTTTACCAATTGTCATATCTAACACTTTTGCTTGGATATTCTACTTTAAACCCTCTGAATATACAGTCTGTATTAATATTACTAAGTTAAGCTTAGGTTATTATCTTAACCTTAAAACTAATTTATCCTTAAGATAAACTTTCCAAAGCCTTCTGTACTCATTTTTATAACTAACTCAATATCACTATAGCAGAACTAACACTTGTAGTCAAAGTTATATCATTTAATTGCTATAATCTTGTAGAGTTCACACAGACTTAGTATTTACTTTACAGTATAACTCTAGTACTTTAGTATACTTATGCCTTTTGTTCAGCCTTTTGTTTAGACTTTTAATTTAAATAGCTTATATAGAACTATGATTAGTTTATTAGTATATTAAGTTGGCCTAATATATTTTTTTTCTGATTTATTTTGATGGCCTAGTTGGTAATGCCTTCAAGACTCTCAACTCAGAGTTTCTTGTCCATCTAGATACTATAATCAGATACTACAATCTTGGTATCTATTTTTTTAGACTAGCCTTTATAGTAGTACTATTAAAAATCTAGTTATCTCTCTATTCAGATCTTTCTAAATAGACTTCTTGTTATACAATTTTAACAGATTTATATAGCCACAAGAACTTATCTAATGTTTGCACTATCTAATTTGTCAGTTTGCATTTTTTTGTATAACTAATTACATAAATGTCCTATAATATGCCAGTTATACTGATATGATTGTCATTACAGATATTATAACCCAATTATTAGTAACAGTTGCTATAATATGAATATTACATAGATGATTATCTAAATTTTTTACTGTTAATAACATTTGAATATTTAACCTACTACTTAGAAGATTTGCAACCTAACTACTTTATTAGGTTATTATACTCTTTTTATTATTATTTTTTTTTTTAGTATTAAGATAAGACCTTGCATATATAATTATATATATATATACTATAACCAAAGCCAATACTTGCAGTTAGGACTAACTATTAAACTGCTAACTATACAACTACTACTATTTATACAAAACAAATAAATTAAAAATTACATGCAAGAATAAAAGTTTAGACTAATTTATCTACAACTTAAACCTACTAGAATGGTCAAAGCTTATCTAAATTTAAATATTTAGTATATAATTTAATAATATATTATATTTGATCTATAAAATAAACTAAATATTAATTTTGTAAATTGCTTGGCTAACAGGAAAGCATGTATTAAAGTGAATATGTAATTGATCTGAAAGTTTGCAAAAATATGAGCAAGTATAGTTTTTTTGAAAACATGTATGCTTAGTTGCTAAGTTAAATAATGTTAAAGATTTGTTAATTAGATCTATTTTGTTGTTTTTTTAGTTAGAAAAATAAATGCAATATGTTTCTATAATTGCTCATATAATTGTTTATTAATATTAAAAAAAATATTAATAATAATTTAAAAAGCAGTTTTATATGATATATCAGAGTTTTGAACTATTAATCTAAATGACTTTGGAATAAGTTCTTTAAGAATAAGATTAGAATAAAATATATTAGATAAGATGTATAGAGAGTTAAGAGTTGAGTAATAAAGGATTTTATAAATTAGGTCATTTTTTTGATAAGTATCAAAATTAGATAATTTGTTAAAAACAATTTGGTTAGTAGAGATTTGAATAATTTAGTTAAGCAAGAGTGCATTAGTATAAGTATGCTAGTAAGAATGGGAGTTAGCTAGATTACAATAAAAACAGTTAGTATCTGGGTATTAGTTTGAGTAAATAGTATGAAATAATTAGTATATTAATAACTTATTAAAAAAAATTTTGATTTTAAAGAATTTTAGTTAGTTGAGTTTAAAATTAGTAATATTGTATAAGGATTTTGATTGTAATTAAAATAAAGCTAAGTAGATCTTTAGTTAATATTCTAATTAAGATATGACTACTTACTGTTACATTTTTGTAATGTCTATATAGCTAATATATAAACTTTACATATTTGCTTAATAAAGTATCTTGTAAAAAGTTTTATGTAATATTGCTCCTATTAGAAAATATGATAAAGACTATAGAGATTTGTATAATTAAATAAAAGAAATAGTAATGATGAATGTTGTTTGGCAAAAGAGTTTGCTTGCTTATTAAGATTATTATCTGAATAAGCCTACACTTTATAAAAGATAATTTGTAGTTTATGTGATTTAATAATATTTGAAAGAGTATACCAAATAAGTTACAAGTTAAATTTGAATAGCTTATTAGGGTGAGTTAAGATAAGTTAAAGATTATTGAATTTGGAAATTATTAATTAAAAATTAGTGAAAATATTAACTACTGAATTATGTAATGCTGTTGAAATTATAATAATAATCAAAAAGAGCTCAGCTTTATATAATAAGGGCCAAAATTGTATTTTAGCAGAGAAAGAGTTAATAGTTTAATTATTATTATTAACTTTAATTTAACCAATACCTATTATGCATTGGTCAGTACCAATATTGATTACTAAGCCATCAGTATAAAAGAATAGTTGTTAGTAAAAATAGTTATAATAAGAGATAGATATAAGTTTGTTAGTGGCTTCACTTGGAGTAAAAATTTCTAAAACAATTGAGTTAGTAATAAAAACAGTAGGTAGAAAAAGAATACAAGTTAGATACTTAATAGCAGTAAAGCAAATAAGGTCTAAGTAATTTGCATTAAGGTTAAGTTGGTGTTTGGAATTAGTTCTGTCAGTGAATTATGTTAAAATAAATGCAAAAACTTTGACAATACAAGCTTGATTAATTCTGTAAGAATTAAGATAATATTCTGTATATTGTTTGTATTCAACAGAGAGTAGAGAATAGAATTTTAAGTAATTTAAATCTATATTGGAAGTTCAATGAATAATAAAGTAATAATTAGATGAAAGAAAATATTTTCATATTTTTTCAATAATAATCTTATCATTGTAATATAAAAGTAATAAGAGTTTAGATTTTGTGAATTTTTTAGATATATGTATTAATAGCATAATAGGCATGAGGGTTATGACCAAATAATTGATAATGTGATAATATATTTCAGTAGTAAGAGTGTACTAGAATTGTGTCTTTTAAGTAAGAAAACCAAAAAGGTTTTCTTTTTTTAGGCAAATATAAAAGTCTGGTTAAAAGATGTTTTTAGTCTAATAAGGTACTGTTATTAGCTATGCAAATTTGTTTGAGATATATAATATTTGATTGTCTAAGTTGCTTTTTGAAGGTTAAGTATTTGGAATGCTAAGATAAAATTGATTCTAATAACTGACTTTTATTACTAATTGTATAAGGCCATATCAGATTAGGATTGGCTGAGATTGTTAAGCCAAGATAAATAAAAAGTTAAATAATTTTAAAGTTTAATGAGTATCTATTAGTGCTATTAATAAATAGTTTAGAATAATATAAAATATTAATAAAGAACTATGGGCTATTTTGTAATTATTGAAGTTTGATTTAGGTTGTAATGTCAGGAAGATCAGGGTTGTTAATTCATTAAAAGTAATTAGAGCTATTTGATATAGATCTAGAAAGATAAGACTTGTGTTTTACTACAGTAAGGTATTTGAATAGAATTTAGTTATATGTAATATAAAAAAGAATAATATTATATAATCTATATTTTAAGATTGAAATAATTACTGTATTAATAATATAGATGATTTGTTTGTTAGTGATTTTTTTTGTGCTAACAATATTAATAAGGTTATAAAACTCTTCTTTTATTAGTTTGATAGCTTAAAATTGTTTGTTATCAAGTATAAACCAACATCTAAGAAACTTAAAAAGTTAATTTTTAGAAATAAAATAAATTAGAGATTTAGAAAACTATATAAAAGTAATAGAAGAGTTTGTAACTAGAAAAACTTTGTCAGATTAATCTAGATATTGGCCATTTGATAGAAGAATGTAGCAGTTTTAGTTATAAGATTAAGCTTCTCTTTAAACTGTGCAATTTAGAAAGTATCATCCATATAGGCTAAAACTAATACAAATATTTTTAAAGTTTAAATTTGAGGTAAATATAATTTAGTTTTCCAAGATACAGACAGAAAGTAATCTGAAAATTGTAAGATGATTTTATTGATTAGAGAATTATAATAAATTCTTCAAAATAAAGAAGTTATAGTCTTTTCTTAATCTATATTATTTTTAACTAAATAAAAATTAGTAAAATCAAGATTAGATATAACCTAATTTTGGTGATCAGTAAGAAGGTTGGTAAGTAAATTAATATGAGTTTAAGACATTGATATTTGTTTGAGAGACTTTGTAAAAAGTTTTAAATTAACAAAATCATATGCTTTGCTTATGTTTTAAGACAGAAGCCATAATTGTTTATTGTTGCAACTAGCATCTTCAATAATATTTTTAAGTATATGTATAGGAATAGAAATGCTGTTGTCAAGTAAAGCAATATAGTTATAAAAAGATAGAATAAAATGTTATGTAAATATTAAATTAAGGTAGTTAGTAAAAAGTTTGATATATAATTTCTTAATATATTCAACAAGGCTAATGGGTTTTGTATTAAAAAGATTTCTATTTAAGATAAGTTTTTTTTTTTTTTAGAAGAAACCAATTCTGTAACTCTTTTCATAGATCACTTGTACTAAAATTTTGTCAAAAACATTTAACTATTTCTCAATATTTTATTAAATAAACCTTATTTGGTCCCTTAAGTAAAATTGTTAAGTATACTTTTCTTCTTCTAGGCAGCCAAGTTTTTAAGTCTTTACAATACTTAACTACTAAAAAAAGTTCCAAAAACTAAAATTTTGGTTTTTGCCTATTTTCTAAATATTTTATTAAGTAAATATATCTTGTTACATATTAGAAAAATACTAAGCACCTTGAGCTGATTATTTTTATATATAATTTATTATAAACAAACAAAATCTTACCAAGATATAAACAAAAAAGCAAAAACTAAAATTTGTCTTTGCAGATTTTTTATTAATATTTTAGGAAAATCTGCTGGGTTGCTCCAGATTTTTCACTATTCTGATATTCATTAAAATTTTTTAAACACCCAATTAGCTTTTATAAATATAACACACTTCTCAAATTACTTTTAAATAGTCTAGAAGCCCAAATATTTAATAAGTTCTTTATAAAAATAATATTATACAAATAATTCATACTATTTGAACTTCATTATCATTATTCTAAAAAATAATTACACAAAATGCCAAGTATTATCAACATTGAACTTGATTCCTTTAATTTTGATAATTATTTCTTCAAATATAACAACAGGTTCAGTTCTGTTACTCATGACAATAATGTTCAAACTTTTAAAATTCTACTAATTAACTTTATTCTAATAATATGTGATCTAAAAAATGAGTTTTATTTTTTTATTAAACCAACTAAACCAGTTATTACTATCTGCTTTTGCAAAAAATATTATATCTATTTTGTCTTACAATACATTACTATTTTATTACCTTCTTAACCTACTTTAAAAAACACCTCAGACACATCTAATTTTATGAAAATTAATTTTGATATCAAATTATTCAAATTTTTTAAAAATCTTCAAAGATCCAAATTTCACCCAAATATGAGATTACTTATCCATTCTTTACTTTTTGTAGTAATATTAAAAAATTCTTTACTGAGCCTATTTCCTTTAAACTATTTTCATACTACATACATATATGTATTATATATAAAACTAAAAATATAGTTTACTTTATTTTTAAAGACAATAAACACTTCTTAGATCCACAAGATCTAACCTTTACAACAAGTGAAGGAAGTTTTTCTGCTCATATACACTATATTCATACTCTAAAACTTAAATACCCAACTTCTTCCAAATCTATGAATTGAGAACATCATAATTTATATTGCAAAATTAAGTGCTTACAACTAATAGCTGAAGAAAAATGTATATTCTTCAAAAAATTTATTGCAAGATTATTTAAAAAAACTAAATTTATCAATGAACTCAAAAATAAAAATCAGATTAAAAACAACAAAACAAACAAAGACTTAAGTAATACTAATTTAAAATCAAAAGATTAACAAAAAGGAAAAGAAAAGAAATCTTACAAAAATATGATACAACAAATAACTTTAATTAGTTTCTAAACTATTCTATTACTTCTAAAATGCAGAAAAACAGTAAACTAAGCATACTGTTATAGGATAGATTTCTATTATTGTATTATTTATTAGTTATAGTTACTTTAATGCTTTAAACATTTTAATGCCTTAAGCTTGTGATACCAGTCGCTTAGTCTCTTAGTATAACTAGTCACTTAGTCCTTTAGTGCAACTAGTTACTTAGTCCCTTAGTGTAACTAGTCGCTTAGTCCCTTAGTGAAACTAGTCGCTTAGTCCCTTAATGAAACTAGTCACTTAGTCCCTTAGTGAAACCAGTCTCTTAGTCCCTTAGTGCAACTGGTCACTTAGTCTCTTAGTCACTTAGTCGCTTAACTTACAGATATATAAACTCTCTAAATTCCCCCAAGTAGAAAAGCATTCAACAAGTTTCAAAACCAACAGTTCCCAAAAAACAGACAATTCCCCTTTTTCTTTATCCTGTAATTTATATCTTGAATCCTTTAGGACAGGCGCCTAAAGATCACCCTTCTTGCAATTCTTTAATAAATGACTTTAACTATAAACTACTATGTAATAATTATCGAACTGCCTCAGAGATGGGTATAGTTTCTTGACAACGTCTAACAGAAGCTATACTTCCCTCTTGGACACCGCATATACCTGTAAGGGATTCCCTGTGCTGTGTCATTGTTGTAGTGTGGAATTAAGAAGGCTTCCACTCTATAACAATACTATTAGTACTACAAGTCTTCTTACTCTTAAAATTACATCTTATAAACTTTAACTTAAAACAATTTTTTTTATTAAACCAACAAATACAAAATCTAACAACAAACCATCCACTAAATATTCATTCAATTATATACTTAACAAAATAGCTAACAACAAACCAAAATTTCTGACTGATTTTATTCTTGAAGCTAATCCTAAATTTAATCAATTAAAACCTATTCCTTTCAAAATCTTAATTGAAACCCTTAAAGGTTTAATTGCTAAATTTACAACAGTACTATTTATCCAACTAGACTACTTATATATCTTTTGATTATATTATTCTATCTTATTATATTTAGCTAACAACAAAAAAAACTTGCTATTAATATGACATGTCTTTATTTATATTTGAACCATACTTATAAAACTTTTAATTTCAAAAATTTTATAAAAAACTTAATATTAAGTTCTTACACTTTATTCTAAATTTTGATATTGACTATAATGCAAATGAGCTACTTTTTGATATACAAAATAACAACAAATTTAATATCAAAGTCAAGCTAAACACCCTTGGCAAAAAATTTAAAGATGACTTCAGAATCTTCTTACTTAAATTTTATACTAAAACATATGAAACATGGTTCTTATAATTTTTTAAAAAATACAAAATTTAATTTGAAAAAATTGATCAACAAAAAACAAGCAACTATATTAAAATATTAATATCTCAAAAACTTGTTGAAAATTGTAAAGAACTCTTATCAGAAACTTATTCACTCTTAAATATGTTACTTACACTTCAAGACTGCTCTAAAGTTATCTTCAAAGCAGCAATTCATCACTTTTATAAATATCATAGCAAATCATATAACTTATTATTAGACAATACAAAAAACTCTCTTGAAAATATCTCTAAATTTTACTTTCACAATTATTTAAATCTTATTTAGTATTAGAAACCAATTCAAAAGAATAGAAATACCTTTTATTAGAATATAAATTATTTCAACCAAACTAAGAACTAGCAGCAACCTTTTTAAAACCAATATTTATAACTAAACTAAGAAAATTAGCTATATCAACTAAAGAAAGCTTTGTATTTTTTAACAATGTTAATAGTGAAATGGCCTAAGTCACATATTATTTTTATTAATATTTGAAAAAATACTTATATACAGCAGCTGAAAATAATGGAATTCAAGAGCTATCTAAAGAAAAAGCTCTTAAAAAATTTATAAACTTAACTACTAATGTACACATATTAGCTTGAATAATTATCTTTTATAAAATTTACTTTCAATTCAAAGTATCTCTTAAACAAACAAGAATCAACTATAACAATTTTTATTATTCAAAAGCAGAAAATCTTCTAATCAAACATCTTAACATTTTTATTTCTATTTAATATAATGATATGCTTTTTATACAAACCAAAAATAAAACTAAAACTGAAAATAAAAAAGAAAATTCAAACTTCACTATTCAGAATAATAGCTCTGACAATTCTAGTTCTCAAAAAAAAACATTTTACAAATCTATCTAACACCAAAAAACTTCTTTTTAACAAGTTTTTTTACAGATAACATTAAAGCAACTGCTACCTTTAAGATTATGATATTCTTTACTACTAGTAGACCATTCTTAGAGAAGAATGATAACAGTAGGTAGACAGTAAAGCCTATTGTAATAAAGGACCAGAAATATGATGACTAGGCCTAATGTATTAGGCAGGTTATAGTATCCTTTACAGCTGTGCAAGCCAAGCTTAAAATGGTAAGCAACTTTGTTAAAAATATTAAAAATACTATCTCTACCTCTAATGCTTCATTTTTTACTAAGATAGACAAATGCCATACTAAATTCTTAAAACAACACAATCTACCTCAAATTATTGAACCTGTTACATTCAAAAAATTCATTCAACATCTACATCTAAATAACTTTTTCAATTAAATAAAAATATCTATAAATTTCAAAAAAACAAAATTATACATTTACTTAAAAACTACAGACCAAATACTATTAAATCATACAAAAATAGATTCTTCTTTCTATAATATATATGATTATTTACTATTACTAATATCTTTTAATTAGACAATTCCTAATACAAACTCTACTAATCTCTTTACATCTAACCAACCAATCCATCTAAACATCACTACAACACCTCCTTCTATTTCATCAATAATCATATCTGAATATATCTTTATATCAATTAAAATTGAATTAATAAACATAAATAGTCTTTCTTAATCTAACAAGAAACTTTCCTTAATAGAACTCTTACAAAAAAACAACTTTAAAATTTTTGGATTCTCTGAAATATATTTGTTCTCTAAAGAAAGAAAAATCTTTAGTAACCAAATCCAAAAGTATACCAGTTTCTAAAGCTTATATACAAATTCTTACCAAGCTAGTGTTGATATCTTTGTTCACAAAAAAATTTCTAAATATATTGCCAAATCTTTTTTTTTTTGATATTAAGATAACCTCTTTGGTCTTTTAACTTTTATTAATCACTTATCGGTATTGTGGTTCAATGAACCACTACAGGTGAGTGTACAATTGGCTACATATGTAACTTTTCTATATTACCTATTTAAGGAGTCTGCCTGAAGGTTCCCTACCAATTGCTGTACCTAACACCCCTGCTTAGATGTTCCACTTTAAACCCTCTGAACCTGTAACCTGTATTAACATCACTGGTCATCTCAGATGTACCAAATCATCATTCTTAACCTTAGGACTAATTTATCCTCAAGGTAAACCCCTCAGAGCCTTCTGTACCCATTTTTACAGCTGATCTAGGTATCGCTATGGCAGAACCAACACTTGTGATTAGGGCTAACTATTAAACCGCTATGCCCTTGTAGAGTTCACTTAGACCCCAGCATCTACTTCACAGCATAACCCCAGT
>CAJVQA010001588.1:0-24927 GCA_910591915.1 Cetraspora pellucida
ACAAGTATGAAGAGAAACAGAAAACTAGCAACATTAATTAAATATGTAAATAAAAAACTACCTGTACTCAAGACCCTAATACAAAAATAACCAGATCTATACAAAAATGCAATATGCATACTGTATAATAAAGACCATAAAGAGGATCAAGACCACCTAGCAACATGCAGTGAACATAAAAAAGGGTGGGATGATACAGAAAATATGTTAATTGATCTGGCTTGGACAGTACTTGCAAAAGAAACCTAAAGAAAGACAAATAAAGAAGAACTTAAAAAGCTTTTATAGGGTATTTTAAAAGAAGAAAGAGTAGCAAGCAGATCCAAAATCATCAAAGACCTAATGCAAGAAAAGCAAAAAAGTCAGTACAAGATATTATACAATCTCTAAAAAAAACCAAAAATTTCATAACTGTGTTCACAAATGCAGCATGGAACAGGTTTTTTGAAAATATATGAAAAAAATGATGTAATATTATTGCTGACTGGGAAAAATTAATAGGGATTAAAACCACAATTAAAAAGAAAAAAAATAACAAAAAACAAAACCTCTCAAATAAGGAAACATAAAAAGAAGGAAAGGCTACAAATATAGATGAACAAAATCAAGCTATAAGGGAAGAAAAAGCAGAAAATAAGGTTCAAATTCAGGAAACATGGCTTGAGTCAGTCTTTAGTTTTGTAAATAGAAATGTAAGACCCTTTTTTCAGAGTCTTACTGGCTAGCTTGGTATAGCCCTAGGCCAGGAATAACCACCTGGCCTGTGCAGCAGACCATTTCTGGGCACTCATAGAAGTAGCTAAGAGATGTCGAACTAAAATTTAAACCAACTTTGTACAATATGTATACAAGAATCTTAATAAAGATGATTAGCAAGGCTGTCTAAGTTAAAAAAATAAAAAAATAAAAAATAAATACATATTAAAGAATTTATATTAAAAAATTTTAATATATTAGAATATAATATAAATAAAAAATAAAATAAAAATTTTAAGCTAATTTTAGTTAGTCTAGTTAAAAGAAAAATAACTAATATTAGCTTTTAATTTAAAAAAATAATAAGCATATACTGTATTTATTTTATTAATTTTTTTAATAAATAAATATCTAGTTATATATTATAAATTGTATAAATTTTATTTAATTCTAATAATACTACTATGTCACAGTTATATGGTTTCTAATTCTGGTTATTTTTGCAACATACTGTACATATACAATAGATATTCTAATATTATATAAGAAATATACTTTATAAAAAACAAACAACAGATATCTTATCAACTCTTTTTGCTAATCACTAAAACATAAAATTTATAAAAAAAAAATCAAAATTTATATAAAAACTAATGTTATATATGAAAGCCTTCTTAATTTTTACACTATAATGATGACATGACATAGGAAATCCCTTATGAATATATGCTATGTCCAAGAAGAAAGTATAGTTTCTGTTAGATGTTGTTAAGAAACTATACTCTTCTCTGTGACAGTTCAGGAAAGGTAATGCAATACTAATAACTTTACTTTATTTTACTAAGAGAAGATAAACCTTGCCTGCAAGAATTACTCTAAAGAGGAGTATTAATACAGTTTATAGTCAAAAGCCTTTTATTAAAGTAAGAACAAATAGATGTGGGTCCTATAGCTTAGTGGTTAAGCTCCCATGCCCCACAGTCAAAGTCAATGGTTCAAGTCTGACTGAAGGCAAAAACTAAAAAGATTTTAGCCTTTGTAACCCAATAAGGAGCCAGTAATTGAATGTGAAGCCCTGTGGTTAAGTCCAAATGCAATATATGACTGAAGTAGAAATTCTTAGAAAGAGACCCAATCATGAAGTGTAGGCACTCTGTGTAACAAGTGGCTATTACAGAAGGTTACGGTTATGGAAAGATTGCACATATAAGTCCTTTAGGCTAGGGCAGCACCAACATCCCTATACTTCCTAATTAGGTAGTACCAACATCTCTGCATCCAACTTGTGGAGTACTTGCTTGGAAGGATAATTAACAGATTGTGCAAATAAGTCCTAATTGGAACCCAAGGAAAAGGATTTGATTGGGAGAGTAGTCTGGAAGTAACTAAGACTAGAATGGTGAGAGAAGTAGTAAACATGAGGATGGACTGTGAAAAAGGATTAGCTTTATCAAGATTGAAAGCACCTCTGGCACTATAGAACATCCTGATATTGAAGATAGCAAATGTATAGAAGAAGTAACCTGTTCTGTATGTCTAAAGGTACCAAGTTGGAGCTCTGATCACACCTATATGGAAGTCTATGATAATATAAGGATAAACATACTAATATGAATGCTACATCAATCAAAGTTGAGATACCTCAAATTGGAAGTAATAGTAATATTATAATGATGACAGCTGGAAAAGGTAACTTGCAAAACAGGTTTGGACTATTACCATAAAAAGGAGTACTAAAGGGGCAAGTTAGTTGCACAATTCATTGAAAATAATATTAAGACCAGAAGAGTGCAAACCAGTAGTGGCAGCAGGAACCTGGCTTGAGATATGTGCTACTAGTATCTGAATTGAAAAGTTAGCAGCAGCAGCAGGACCCTGACTTGAGATACGAACTGTAAGGCATTGTTTTGGCAGACCAAAGATGATAGCTCATAAGAAATAAATGACCTAGTAGACCAATTTGTAAGTTGTTTAAATAGGTTATGAGACATGGAGGGAATATGCAAGTTATCTAATATAGATGGATGTGAAACAAAAATCCAGATTATGTGTAAGTGGGATACAAGATTAGTTCTGATAGGTTTAGATTACAGATAAATTAGTCTGAGTCTTATTTTTTAATTAGACATATAGTAATAGATAATGTATAATATAAAAAGTTGTACAAACTGTAACAATATGTTCGAATAAACAGACTTGAGGCATGACCTCACCTTAACTTCAAAAAAAAAATTATAATTTTTTTGATATTAGATTTAACTTTAAAATTTTCCTGTTTTTTATAGCAAATAATAGTTTATATTATATTATATACTTCAGTAATTGTTACAGATAAGTTGGACACTTTATCTTCATTTTTAATTTCTTGTTCAGTTAGCTTTTTTTTATTTTTATTAGCTTGAACTGTAGCAATGATTTCTTCATTATTAAAAATTTTTTTTGTTACAATGGATTCATTAACTATTTGTACATATATTACTATAGTCTAAGACATTTTAGGTATATATAAACTCTTATTGGATAATTTAGCAATAATTTCCTCAATTTCATTATTATCTAAAAAAATATCATTTTTAGCAGACTTATCTAAGATGTATATTTCTAATTTATTTGCATTTGGAAGAATTTCTGTCTTATACTAACAGTTTTGTATAGTAGTATTATTTATTTTGTTTTATGAATCTGCAATAAAAATAACATCTTGAGTATTATTTCAAGATAATACAGTAAAGTATAATAAGTGTTGCAATTAAAGCTAAGAATTGTTTTAATTTAAATCTTTAAACTAAAATTTATATTTTTAAAATTAGGTTAAGATTTAAAACTAAATTTGTTATGAAGAGAATGTAAGTATTTTTAATAGGATTTTTAATGAAACCTAAACTTTGCTTAAACTGATTTTAGTTTTAGTCATACTAATAGTTATACAAACTCTTTTATGTTGACATCAAATTTGAATTGCCTAAAGACATATTTACAATATATATACTTATATTTTAATTTAAATAATTTAATTATACTGGCATCTATCAGCTAAATGTATATAGTTGTATTAGATAGAAGGTAATGCAAAGTAATATTTAATAGTTTTAATGTATTGGAAAATTTTTCTTATTTTGTAGTTATGAGAATTCAGTATAAGAAATTTGTGGCTTTTTGCATAGCCTTTCTTATAGTCTTCCTCATAGCTTTTGCTATTTTTTAATTATTTTATTACTTATATCTTGCTGTTCATTATTTTTATCATTATTTTGCGAACTGAAAAAACCATTCATTAAATCTTCTTTATTTTCACTATTTAACTAGAAATTATTATTATTTATATTATCTATATCATTAATACTATCTTTTTTATTAGGTGATTCAGAAAAACTGTGAGATAAAGTATTATCTACAAGAAGCAAAATTTTTCAATTTTGAATATAAAAGCCATCATTAATATAATATAACCATTTTTCCAAATATCTAATTTCATTTATGCTTATTTGTTATTTTTATAGATTACTAAAAACTGTAATAATCTTATATTACTAAAACTCTGCAATTTTTTTGAACTTATAATAACACAAAGCTAAAGTTTATATAAACTAATTGCATTTGTAGCAAGTAGTACTATAAGCTGTAATTTATTTTGTAATAATATGATTAAATGAAAAATTAATAACATCATGATACTATTGTTATAGGTGAAAGCTTTCTTAATTTTTGCATTATAATGATAACATGACATAGAAAATCCCTTATGTGTATATGCAGTGTCCAAGAGGGAAGTATAGCTTCTGTTAGACATTGTCAAGAAACTATACCCTTCTCTGAGACAGTTCAGAAAAAGTAATGCAATACTAATAATTTTACTTTATTTTACTAAGAGGAGATAAACCTTGTCTGTAGGAACTATTATAAATAAAGGCTTGCATTAGATCTTGCAACTTGGCCTGGTCCAGCCTGACCTATAAAAATTTGCAGGTTAGGCTGAGTCTGAAGCAAAATATTATAATTGCAGGCCAGGCCAGGCCAAAAAATTTGCAAAACTTTATAATTGCAGGCTAGTATGAGCCTAAAAATTTGTAAAATTATATAAGAAATTTTTGCGAACTAGGCCAGACTGAAGAAAAAAGTTAACATATGTGGGCTGGGCTAGACTAACAAAAAAATGGTAACCCTAAATACAGGCTGAGCCAGGTCTAAAAAAAATTTTTAACCTTAACTGCAGACCAGGCTGGGTCTCAAAAATAGGCAATTTGCAGACCCTTAACCCTAGAGTGGAGTATCAATACAGTTTATAGTCAAAAGCTGTTTATTAAAGTAATAACAAGAAGAGCTGTCTTTAGGTTTCTGTTCTTAAAGAATTACAAGATATGTTTACAATATTAAAGAGAAGAGAAGTGTTTGTTGCTTAATCACACTTGGAGAATTTAGTAGAATTTATATATCTGTAAGCTAAGCAGCTAAGTAACCAAGTGACTAAATGATTAAGTAACTAAGTGACTAAGCGTTAAGTGACTAAGCAACTAAATAACCAAGCAACTAATTAATTACTAAGTGATTGAAAGATTCTAGCAACTAATGACTAATGATTACTAAGTAACTAATTACTAAGTAACTAAGAAACTAAGTGGCTAAACAACTAAGCAACTAAGTGACTAAGTGACTAAGTGATTACTAATTAACCAAAAAGTTCTAGCAACTACTAGTAATAATAATAATACAATAATAGAATAACTAATACTAAATAATAATAATAATAAAATAATAATAATAACTAATAATAATAAAATATTATAATTCATTCTATAACGCTGTGAAAAAAAACAAAAAAAAAACAGAATTTATTTAGTACTATATTTATCAGAGATGAAATTTATTATAGTATGTTTTAATTATAAGTAACCTTTATTAATATTAATCTATTTGGATTAAACAATTATGTTAATATATATAAGAGTAAATAAAGAGATAAAATTTATATAGTTTGAACTTAACTTTTTACAAGTTTGATTAATATTAGCAAGAGGTTAATATTAATATAATATTAATATTAACAAGAGATTGATATTAACAGAAGTTATCTGTATAATTATATAATTCATAGAACATTTTACTATAATTTTTTAAGTTAAAATTAAACTTTAGGATTAGGATAAAAGGCTTAAATTGGCAATTAGATTTTTTTGAAATGCTGAACATTTTTATGTAATAAACCAAATACAGTAAAACCTTCATAAATGCATGCTTTTGGAACTAAACTTTAACAATATGCACTTAAATAATCATAAAAAAAGTGTATTTAGAAAAGATGTGCACTTATAAAGATGCACTTATAAAGATTTTACTGTACCAATTGTCAAAGCTGTCTTTGAGAATAACATATTTAGTAGATTTTATTTCTAATAAAGAAAAAAAAATTAATATTAAAATAAGGTTTTTTACTTTTTTTGATCTAGCAACTACTTGTTTTGCTAACATTTAATTTGACAGCATTTAGTAAAATAATTCAGATTTATTGGCATTATAAATGTTTTTTAATTCATATTAGGCAAAAAGTTGTTAAAGTTTTTTTTTGCATTAGGTAGAAATTCTAAAAAAGCACTTGCAGCTTTAACATAAAGTTTATATTTGCATAAAAAGTTTTTTTTTTATAATTAGTTACTCACCTATTTGAGAATTTTAGTTTATTCTCTAGAACACCAAAAAGTTTTTTGAACTTGTAATCTTTTAATTTTACTAACTCATCTGAAAGAACTAGACCTACAGCCAAAGCCTAATCAACCCAAATATTTATTGTATTTTTAATTAAAGAAAATTTTGGTCTTCTGTTTTTGTAATTATTTTGTATTATAGCATTCTTCTTAAGATACAAATACTAATCTTTTTTTAAAAAAATTTTAAAAATGATTGATCGCTTAAGACTTAATTCAGAATATTTTTTTGTAAATTCTTTTGTAATATCTTGATACTTGGCCAACAGATTTTTATTGGCATATTCACAAATTTGTTTGTGTTCAGTATTACTTAGTTGGCTGTATGTTTTTTTTGATAATAAACTAGAAAGTATTAGAAAGTTTTAATAGCAAACTCAAACTTTTAAGATTGGTTTTTTATAAAAATTTAAAGATAAGACAATGAGGCTATTATTAATTATTTTTTTATATTTTAACTGACAGTGCTACAATAACATGTTTTTTTTTTATTAAAAAAGATTCTTTTTAAAAAAATTTTTAAAAAAAATTTTATTTAAAAAAATTTTTTCATTTCTTCTATTTAAGCTAATTACTTATTTAAGCACTAAACTATAAATTTTAAAGACTTTGGACTATGCAATAGAATATTTAATATTTCTTTTTTTAAAGCTATTCTAAAATTTTATACATTTATGCATTATATCTGATATTGGAATAGATGGCACTGCTTTATTAAAAAAATCATACCTAAAGCTAAAGTGAAGGCTTTAGTAAAATGTAATAGCTAGATTATAACTTAAAACATGAACTGAATTATAACTTCTATATTAATGAGAATATGTACTTATGTGATACCAAAAGAAAACTAAACTTTAGGGCTTTAGACATACTAGACTTAGCTTTTAAAAAAAAATTTTATTAATATTATATAATACATAATCAGATAAGTTTAATGAATTATAAGTTTAAAAGTCTGAAGTTTGGTTTTTTCTTGATGCTATTTATTTGAAGTAATTTTTTTTACAGATTAATTTGATTAGTTTATGTTAAGTCTTAGCCTTAAGTTATAGCACTAAATAGAATCTAATTATTTAACTATAGTTCAAGCTAATTAAGTTATGCTAAGCTATAGCTTTAGATTATAGTACTAGATTAAATTTACTTCAAGTTGTGGCTTCAACTAAGCCTTTACTACTTTAAAATTTTAGTTGTTTTTTTTTTAAAAAAATTATTACTTTGTCTTTTTATTGTTTTGCAATTTTGAATATAATGTTATAAAGAAACTATATACCAAGCTTTTGGACTTATTAGCTAGATTTAATTATAGCATATAATTAAAAATACATATTAATTTGCTAAAATTAAATCAAATATTGACTCTATATATTATACAATGTATAATATTTAATTAGCACTAACAAATTAGCAGTTTATAATAATAACAGCTTTTATAATATTAACAATTTTGATAATAAAAAAAAATTAGCAATCAAACATTCTAAAGCATGATAGTAAAAATACTAAAAATATACTAAAAATATTTTATTTTGTAATCTGTTATAGATCCTTTAATTTAAACACTTTGAACTCTAATTGTTATATATTCTATATATCTTTCTATTACTTAATTAAAATCTGCTTTATTAGAGCTTTAATAAGTTAATGATAATAGTAACTGATTATTATAACATTACTAAACCTGTCTTTCTTTCTATAGTAGACAATTATTAAAATTAATCAAAAAAATTTAGAAACCTTGAACATCTAATTGTAAAATTAGTTGATAATATAATAAATCATATGAGTGCCACTATAAGAAAAGAACACCTTGGCAATTATAGTATTTTACTAAACAATTTTGAGTTCAGTAACAATACAAGTTAGGTTTTCAATTATACAATATAACATATAAAAATTAATCATGATTTATACTAAATTTTTACATTAATAGTATAAAATTAAAAGTCAGGTCTGTGCTGTTGCTGAATTTAATAATTGATTAATAATATATTATAATTGCTGAGATGTCTTTTTTTTGATAGCATTTTTAATTAAGTTCTCAAAAAGAATTAGAACCATATTTGGCTTTTAGATTTAATAATTTCTTTTCAATCAAATTAAATTTTAATACAAACCTGAATTTTTCAAATTTCAAGATAAATATAACCTATAATATAAACAAATTATTTGGCTATCTGTAAAATTTTTATTATAATAAATAATATAATAAACCTGTTGTTTTTAGATAATTAAATACTTTTGTTACCTATTGCTATATGTATCATTATATGTATTCGAATAAATATGTATATAAGTACTTCTAAAACATCTAACAAAAAATTGATTAACTGAATATTTGCAATTCAATAAGTTTGTAATTTTGGTAATAGTCACTATCAAATTAAAACTTATTAAATTAGAAAATATTCAGTTAGGCAATTTTTTGCTAGTTGTTCTAGAATTTATAAAAACAGTTTTAATATGGTGCTAGTATTTATTTATTACTTTTTATCATTATAGCAATCAAGTAGATTACTTAAATATATAGAATATCAATATAATAATTTAAATTCAAAGCTAAATTACTGCTGTTTTTATAAATTCTAAGACATCTGACAAAAAATATACTGTTTTCATAAATTTTGAAATATTTAATAAAAAACTAATCTATTGAATATTTGCTGATTTGATAAGTTTTAATTTAGCAGTAACTATTACTGAAATCATAAACTTATTGAATCAGCAAATATTCAGTTAGTTAAATTTTTGCCAAATATTTTAGAATTTATAAAAATAGCTAAATATTTGTTAATTTAATAAGCTTGTGATTTTAATAATAGTTATTACTGAATCAAAACTTATTGAATTTGCAAATATTTGGTTAGTTAATTTTTTATCAGATGCTTCAAAATTTATAAAAACAGTTGTGAAAAAATTCAAGGTTGAATCTTATTTTAGAGAATTAAAATATTAGATTCAATTTAAAACAAGGCAAATATTAAATTTTTATTGTTAAGTTATTTAAAAAATTTTGTACTATATAGAGAAAATTAAATATGGTTAGTTATAAAAAACCATATAATTGTGATTATATAAAAGTTAAAATAATATAAATTTAATTGGTAAAAAAAAATTTATAACTATATCAAGTTTGTAATTATATTAAAGATGACTATAACAGGTTTGACTGTATTTTTAAAAATTATTTAAATCTGACAAAATTTTTTTAATAAAATTTAAGTATTTTTATTGCCAAAATTATATACAAAAGTATTTTAAATAACAAACTTTTTACAAAACTGCTTAAATTAGACAATAATTAAAGCTATATAAGTGGCTAGTTATATACTTTTTTTATAATTGCTTTCTGTAGTTATAATGCAACTATTAGCTAAATATATTATCAATAAAATTTTAGATTACAAGTACTTATCTTAATAATTAAAAAAATAGATATATATTGTATTATAAACTATAGATTTAAAATTTATTTGAGGTGTAGTAATCTAGTGAAGTAGTTAGGTTGTCAACCTTCTAAGTAGTAGTAGGTTAGGTGTTCAAATCCTATTAATAATAAAAATTTAGATAATCACCTATATAATATTTGTATTATAGCAACTGTTATTAATAATTAGGTTAAGATATCTGTAATGGCAGTTGCACTAGCATAACTGGCAGATTATGGAGCATCTGTGCAATGTTAGAGTTATACAAAAAAATGTAAACTAACAAATTGAGCAGTACAAATACTAGATAAATCCTTGTGACTATATAAATCTGTTGAAATTGAGTAACAAGAAGTTTATTTAAAAAGACCTAAATAGAAAAGTAGCTAGATTTTTAATAGTCCTATTGTAAAAACTAGCTTGGAAAAATGGATATCAAGATAATAGTACCTAGTCATAGTAGCTAGACAGGCAAGAATCTCTAAGTTAGGAGTCTTAAAAATACTACCAACTAGGCCAAAATGAATCAGAAGAAAAAGATATTAAGCCAACCTGATATATCAATAGACTGATTATAATTTTATATAAGCTATTTGGATTAGGAATTTAGTAAAAAGATAGGTAAAAAGTCAAGAATATACTAAAGTACTAGGATTATGCTATAAAGTAGATGTTAGATTTTAAGTAAACTCTATAAAAGCATAGCAGTTTAATGATTAAGCCCTAACTATAAGTATTAGTTCTGCTATAGTAATATCTAAATTAGTTGTAAAAATAGATACAGAAGGCTCTAAAGAGTTACCTTGAGGATAAAATAGTTCTAAGGTTGAGATGATGATTTGGGCATTAGGTATAATTCAGTAAAATTAACAGATTTGCAGATTCAAAGGATTTAAAGTAGAATATCTAAGCAGAGATGTTAGTAGAATTGTTAATAAGTTGGGTTGGATTAGGTTAAACAACTTCTCAACCCACTTTAACTTGAGTTGGGCTTACTTTAAAGCCATTTTAGGTTTGCTTAAAGCTGCTTCAGTTTACTTCAGTTTCATTTTAAATTTTTAGATATATCTTTAATCTATTTCAACTTGAGTTAAACTCATTCCAAAGTGGCTTCAGAGTATGTCATTCTATTAACAATCCTAGGTATTAGGCAGTGTTGTTATATCTACTATGTTTAAGATTTTTTTTAACCATATCCAACATCCAAATATCCAAATATTCAAGAATGTCTATAGCATATACAAGCTTTAAAAATTAATTTATTAATTTAAAAAATATATAATTATATATTTTTAATAATGCTAAATATTTTTACTTAAAAAGTTAAAATAAGGTAACTTAATACAATTTTGAGCAAATTTAATTTATTTATTTGTCCAAAAATGTCTAAAAGTGTTTAAACTTATGTCTATAACTGTTCTGTGACAACACTGATATTAGGTACAGCAATTAGTAAGAAACTTTAGGCAGACTTCTTAAATAGATAATATAAAAAAGTTATATATATAGCCAATTGTATGCTTTTCTTGTAATAGTTCACTGAATTATATTTATTATTATTAAATAAAGTTAAAAGATCTAAGAGGTCACCTTAACACCAAAAAAAAAAAAATTTAAAGAGTTGATCAGTAATATATCTATAAAAATGTCTGCAAAAAACATATACAATCAAGCTGCAAATCAAACCAACTATAAAAATACAATTAAAAAAAGTATATAGTAATTGCAGATTAATAATTTAAAACTTAATAAATTTAGTTATACTAATAAGATATCAGAAAGTATATAAAACTGTATATATTAAATTGGTAACAGTAAAATAAAAAAACTAAAGAAATTAATTAATTTGAAAAAAGAAAAAGTTATTACAAAAAGTAGACAAATAGGCTATATTTAAGTTAAAAAATAAAAAATAATAATATAACAAGATATCTACAATCTTACTAAAAACTAGTAATAATAATTAAAATAGCATTATAAAAATATAAGTAAATATAAATATAATTATATATTAGATGTCTAGAGCAAATAGTAATTTAGTAGTACAAATATAATATAGCTATATATAATAGTAATGCAAAAAGCTAATAAAGTATAAGTTTATAATTTGGCATTATAAAAAAATTATATATATAGATAATGCAAATTTAAAATAAGTTCTTGTAACTATATAAATTTGTAAAACTGAAAAAACAAAAACCTATTTGAAAAGATCTAAATAAAAAAATAATACAAATATTTAACAGTACTACTATAAAAACCAAATCTAGAAAATAAATATTAATATAAAAAAATCAAATAGACAAGAACCTCTAAGCAAAAGGTATTACTAACCAGACTGCTAAATTTCAAATTAGAAAAAAAATATCAGATTAAACTTAATATATTAAAAACAAATCACAGTTCTACTAAGCTATTTGAATTAGATATTTAAAAACAAAGTATATATATATTAAAAGTACTAAGAATATGCTATGAATTGATATTAGAGTTTGAATAAACTTTGTAAAGCATAGCTTTATTAATAATCTATAAAGTAAGTAAATTAGTTAACAGAAAAGCATCTTGAGTCTTACAGTCAAATAATATGCTTTAAAACAAATAACAGCTTAATAGTTATATAAAAAAGAAGACTAAATATTAAGTTAAACAGTACTTAAATATATAAAGCTCGAAGATAATAAATGATCTAATTATTTGCTTATTTTTTAAATAATTTAAAATAACTTTAAAATAATTAGTAATTATAATCATTTAAATTGCAACAAATCTAGATTACTGATAAGCAAGCAATATATATAGTAAATACTATAATTTTTATAAAAATCATATATCAAATACAAAATACAACTTTGTTAACAACAACTTGCAAACAAATAACAAATAAGTATACAAATATTATAAAACACAAAATCAAACTAGCATCAAGCATACCTAACTCAACAATATATTATTATAGAATATATAGACTTAGAATATAAAAAATATATAAACTTAACAACACATATTAGTAATAAGTTACTTACTTAATTATTCTTTATTCAGTACATTATTATTTAAAATATAATTACAATAGCTACAGAATGTAGTTGCAATAAACAAATCAATTCTATCTTTATATTCAAAAACCTTTTTAACAACAGAAGCATATACAACAATAGCAATAATTATTAATATCTGTTATATAAACAATATTGCATTCAATAATCAAGTTAATTCATAGCCAAAACTACTAATAACAATAGACACTTCAATTAACATTATTCTAAACAACATGTCAATAATATGCAAGATTAAAAATATACTAGATAAGATAAACTTACACTATATCAAACAATTATTACAAAGAGATCAAACTTTAATTTGAACATAGTATGTTCTAGCATATATAATATAAAAAATACTAAGAGGCAGACAATCAAAATGGTTTAACAAATTAATATCAACAACAAAAGACTGACTTTAATATAATTGCATAATGCTTATTCAACCAAATCTATTTATTATAAAAAACACTATATCTAAAAAGAAGAAGTAAATAATATACAAATACAATATGATTAAAGAAATAACAAGTATAAACAAAAAATATATAAACATTTAATATTAGGTTTAGAATAACTCAGACTAACTGTAATTATGCCTAGACTGCAATTACTCTAACAAAAAACTAAAGAATAATAAATGCAAAATAAAAATACAACAATTTGCTAGAATACTTAGAATACAAATTAATTGTAAAAAGCAACTAAAAGTTTAAAAAAACAAATATAATATATACAAATGAAGAGAACAGAGAAAACAAATACAAAATATTAAAATTAATTTAACTAAATACTAATATTTTTAGAACAAATTATGACAATATTGATGAAACAATATCAGATCTAAAAGTAAAAAAAAGAATATAAAACTTGCATAAACAAATAAATAGTCTACAACTAAAAAATTTTGAAATGACATTAAATATATAAACAAAAAATATTGATAATACACCAATAATAACTACATACTAGTAGATAACAAATAATAAAATTCAGCTATATTATACAACTAACAACTGACTATCAAACTAAAAAACATTATACTATACAATATGCATAATTCTAGTACTCTTACAAAATATTAATATAAATATACAGTGCAATTACAGGTTTGTAATATATATGATATAATTAGTAAAAGATATTCCAAGTAATAATATAACACAATTACTTAGAACAAATAATGATAATGAATAACTAATACTGAAAACATTAGTTGCAAGAAAAAACATATTATAGTCAATACAATATAATTAATATACAAATAAACCTACAATAAGTATAAACCTGTATCAAACTGATATTATATATACAAATATAAGAAATAATATATTTACAATAAGTTAAAAAAAAAACAATTAAGTATACCTCAAAATGTTTTATATGACATATTCAAAATATACAACAAATAGCAATATAGCATTTACAAAATCAAAACACCAAATAGGATCAAATACAAGAAAACATAAACTGAAACAACTTATATAACTATATAAACTATAATGAAAGTCTAACAATACAAAGCATAAATCTCAAATATTCATTGATTAAATTATTTAAACTAAAACTTATCTTAGATGAACTTCTTACACAAATAAACTTACACAAATGATATCTAAAAAACACATGTTACAAGACTGTTATAAATGTAATAACAAATATAAAACAAATGTTTACTGACTTACTTGTTATAAAAACAAAATAAAATTGTAAATATTAGTTAAAAATATAACAACAAAAGCATTACAAAAGTACAAGACACTTATTGAACCTAACCTATAACTGCTAACAAATATACTTAAACCAACAACACATAATGCTTCAAATCTGAATCTAACAATACTAACAATAACAGATCAAAACACAATAAATCAAGTCAATAAATTAGTAACAGATTACAAAGAAAGACATAATTTTTTCTGTGTTATATATTGCACAAAATTATAAATAACATATACAAAGAACTATGGATACCATGATGCAAAAAAGTAGCAGAAATTACCCAATGCAGAAAAAACAAGAAAACAAACCAAAAAGAAAAGAAAACGATAAACAAATATAAGAACAAATAGACAATACAACAGTAATAAATCAAGAAACAGGGACTAATTGAGCAATAAACAAAATTAATAAATGGATCCCACTATTTCAAAAGCACAATACTCCTCCAGCCATCATCGACAATATCATAGACTAAGTGAGGTTTTTGACTCTGCTTAGCAAAGTATGGGCCGTAGGTAAAGCAGCCTAAGTTTTAGTTTCATTAGAAGTAATATAGTACTACATGTAATTATCGATGTACTACATATGTTAAAATTCAATAAAGAAACTGAGGCAAGACCTCGCTTTTAAAAAAAAAAATCTAACCATTATTTTACCGGCAATCAGTTTTCGAAGTCGTGTAGCCAACAAAAAATCCGGCTTCCATATTTTCTTGGCGACGCTATGTAAATCGGCCTTATGTAATTTTTCTTTTTACATTAAGCAAATCGACTTCATTTATAATTGAAGAATGTCAATCATGTCAAATTTTACATGAATCTAATAAAAACACATTTTTCGAAAAATTGTTAAAAATGGGCCCTGTGACACCCCATATTACGATGCGCTGGTGAAATGCTAATTTATTTGTTACAAAAAAGAATTGAGTATTTATTTTTTAAATTAAACATGATTACTTTGCTTTTTTTTTTTTTTTTGCACCATATTCGTGCATAATGACTTTATTACTTAATTTCAAATATCACTGAAATGCATAATCAGTCATAAAAATTTTTTACACTTTTGAAAATTTTATTATAAATTAAAAAATGCTAGATAAAAATGTAACCAATAAGTAGTGGTAATCTACAATTCGCATATCCATTTTCTTGGAAAGGGTTCAGAAATATATAACAAGTTCAGGGTTGTTCGAATCATTGGTTAACCAAAAATTTCCTGGTCAATGATCAATGGCCTCTAGTTAAACTAGTCAAATAGACTATCAATTAAATAATTTTACTACATAAAGATGTATACATAATTATATATTTATAGTACATATACCACATATATAATTTGACCAGCAATGAACTCTGGGCCAGACCGGATAAATTGGTCAGGTCAAGATTAACTAGTGACCATTCTCTGCCAACCCTGAATAATGGAATCTATATAATGCTCTAATACTGAAGGTAGCAGGTCCATGTTGTTTCATATAGTGTTATTTATAGATGTCTCGTCCCATTTTAATAATTTATTTTTTTAACAATCTTTGTAAAATTCCATGAATTTCTTGAGGAGGTTTTTTATTATAATCATCCCATACTTCGTATAATGATATTATTTCTTGGACAATATCGATAATCTATAATAAATTAATTATTATTTATTATAATTAGACATG
Organism: Cetraspora pellucida; assembly: GCA_910591915.1. Lineage (NCBI taxonomy): Eukaryota > Fungi > Glomeromycota > Glomeromycetes > Diversisporales > Gigasporaceae > Cetraspora > Cetraspora pellucida. Next base: position 16,253 of record CAJVQA010001588.1, read on the forward strand.
AAAATTAAAAGGATATAAATTCTAAATTACCTGATCCAGATCAACATTCAATAATGCGAACCATTGCCTTATATCCTTCACTTTAGTAGCCTCGTTATTATTATTGCCATTATTAGTGGCAGCAGAAGTAGCGCCTCTTTTAGCACCTCTAGTAGTGACACCTTGTGCACTATTACCATTTGAAGCATTGTTATCAACGTATTGATCGCCTCCTTTAAGTGCAATAGGTAAATAAAGTGCAGCGGTAGCAATTACATATGGTGGATACAAAAGACACATATCTGTCTTGTACGTATCATTTACGATAAACCAAGCTCTCTGCACATCTTCATTCTTTGTGCCAAGATCTTGTGCTAGTGTTGTTAACGCTCGGTATGGATGAAATACAATCATATTAAAATTTAATTCTTCAAGAAGATAAAACTCCATTTCTGCCACCTTATGATTTTCGTATTGGAAGCCACCCTTATCTTATAAAATTGGTTACAATTCAATTAAATCAATTAATCAATTAAAGTAAATTATAACCTACCTGCAGTTACGTGTTTCATTTCTGTAATAACACTCTTGATGTGATGTGGCGATTCCTCTATTTTACATGCTAGATACATACAAGTAGCTGCGACTAGATAAGGTTCACTTCCTCTATAACTATTCCTAGTATAATGGATTTTGAATGTCAGCATATATCATAATTCGAACGACAATAGAATAATAATGAAATCAATACTTTGTGTAGAATCGTTTAAAATAAGTTAATGCGGTGGCAATAATAACTTGTCTCACCCCGAGACTATTTCCTAGCTCAGTCATTACTATTTGAACAAAATTCTTAGAATCAGAAGAAACGAAAAGCAGCAGTTATAATTAATTATCTTAGACTTTTAATAAATATTCATACATTTGGCAAACCATATGTTGACTTTCGTCAATTCAAGCGAAGTGATATACTTCAAGTCTTCCTTCCTGCTTTCCTGAAGTTGCTGCCTGCTAAGCAGCCATTGCTTTCTAAAAGAGATGTCGAATAAAGTCAGACAGTAAATTAAAATTGAATCCCGTTAGATCATTGAAACTTGACATTCCCGTTACCCATGAGAAGAAGCCCAAAAGTTGGCGGCCATAATGATATTAGTTGTCAACGCCCGATATTATCCCAAATATAGTAAATCAACAAACTTTTTTTATAACGAATCGAGAATGGTTCATGTGAAATAATGAAACGTTACGTAACTAATATAAGATACTGGGTGACAGATAAACTTTAAGTCTTGATGAAAGTAGTAAAATCATCTCGTTGTGCAAATGTTACACGTATGCACGTTAACGTAACTGCAAAATTCAATTCTACTCGCCGCGCTTAAAAGGTTGTTGCATTAAAAAAAACGTTAAGCCTTTGTCTAGATTTACTTAACTCTTCAGATTACGATAATGGTAAGCTGCTGACTGCATTGCGAAAGTGAAATTTTGTGTAATAAATCGGTAATACAGGTCGAGAACAAACCACCTAACAATAATTTACAAACTTTGACAAAATGGAGTTTATTGATAAGAAAGAAACTTTGAATTTTACTATTCCACATATTTTCTTAAATATTTATTGCTTCTTAATAAACGAAAATAAGTTTCAAAAGTTCATCGGGGCCAACTCGTTTTAACATCTGGTTTCATAACTTCACAATTTTTCCTTTAATAGGACCAACTAACCGAGGAACAAATTGCAGAATTCAAAGAAGCCTTCTCCCTTTTCGACAAAGATAATGATGGTACTATTACAACTAAAGAACTTGGTACTGTTATGCGGTCTCTTGGTCAAAACCCCACCGAAGCTGAATTACAAGATATGATTAACGAAGTAGATGCTGATGGCAACGGTACAATTGACTTTCCTGAATTCTTAACCATGATGGCTCGTAAAATGAAGGATACTGATTCTGAAGAAGAAATCAAAGAAGCTTTCAAAGTTTTTGATAAAGATGGCAACGGTTTTATTTCCGCTGCTGAATTGAGACATGTCATGACCAACCTTGGTGAGAAGCTTACTGACGAAGAAGTCGATGAAATGGTAATTTTAAATATCAATTTATTTAATTCGGTATATTTCTCAAATATTGATTCATATACATTTTTATAGATTCGTGAAGCTGATGTCGATGGTGACGGTCAAATTAACTACGAAGAATTTGTTAAGATGATGATGACCAAGTAAAATTTAGAAGAATAACTAAATCATAATATATCAATATGTGTGACCAGCGAAAATGTATAAAATATATTGTGGCTATTTCTATTCCATACATTTATACACCATTGTCTCTTTCAGTGATCACCGCGTATTAGACATTTCCTCTTCTCTACAATGATATTTATGTTATTTTGTTTGAAGGCCGAGTCGCTAGGTTTTTTCAATTTTTACTTTAATATTTTTTTTTTTTCGGTAATGTATTCATTTTTTATATATGCAAACTTTCTAAAAAGAAACTAAAAGTGAAATATGTGTTAATATTGCAAACAAGTTACACCTTTAATAACATGAATACTATATATAAATTTTATTGTCTATTTAAATTGAATCTGAATTATACTCGTTGATAAAATCCAAAATTAATTGGCCCAACAATAATATTTTTTTTATTCAATTTTTTATAACAGCATTTGTTTGGAACTGGTTATCGTATTATAACCTATTATAACCGGTTATATTCCACGCCCTATATGTTCACCCGTGAACATTTCTGATGATATTTGCACTCGACCAGGTTTGTGGCGCAGACGAAATTCTTAAGATTAGGGTTAGGTTCATGGGAAATAATTTATATAGTAAAATTGTTCAAAGAATGCTTTTTGTTAGAGCACAAAAGATGTTTTTAAGCCGATTTTTGAGTTATAGGCGATTTTTGGCGGAACAACGTTTAGTGTAGGGGGCACGGGACGTTGGGGTGATCATCATACTAACATCGCATATCGATGTCTAATTTTTTTTAAAAAAAGATAGAGCAAATTGTATGCTTTAATGTAATAGAGCCATTTTTTTTATTTCCGCTATTAGTAGTATAAAATAGCATAAATCGAAAATATACAATTTGCTCTATCTTTTAAAAAAAATTAGACATTTAATTATTATACTAGTTCAAGAGAAAAGTGTACCGAAAGTTGATATTATCCGCAGTAAATTCGATTTTCACAAAATTTATCATATCGATATGCGACCCTAATTAATGCTTGATTTTACTAGTATGATGATCACCCCAACGGGACGTGATTTTAAAATATCATATGGGCACAGGATGTGATGGTAATTCGACAAGTGAAATGGTAGTATAATACCAGGTATAATACTGTACACTGGCGATCATAAACGCAATTCTGGGTGTATTGCCAAAGATAGGCGGGCATTAGAGTGTCCAGGATTATAATTCCTTACGGCACATAAAATATGTAATTTCGCATAATTCAAAGAAATTCGCATAATCTCGCATTCTCAGGTTTGAAGAAATTTATATTGGTCAATTGGAGTTACACGGAATCTTGTGAATTTAGTAAATTAGGTTAGGAACAGAATCTTACAATTTGGTTAGGGTTCGAAGATATTATTTCACAAAGAAATTTTCTATAATATGTAAAAGATGGTTTTATAGTCTATATTTTGGACTGTAATAACTGAGTTTCAGGTTTTCTTGTGTGTAACGAGACCAATTTACAAAATATTGATAGATTCACAAAAATATCCAAAAATTTAGTCTGTGCGGGTGGGAGTGATATAGATAGACGAAAATTCTGTAGATATGTGTGGGAAAATTTATTTCAAAAATCTAGTATAATAAAAGAGAATCTCGTATATAGCAATAGTGATAGAAATAAATTAGGTGTAGAAGTTTATAAAAAGTCTGAGAAAGTAAAGAAATAACTTAATGCTGGGATTCGCATTAGGGCCTGGTAGGGTCTGCAAATTTTCTATTTTTGTGGCTCGCATTTAGGGTTAAAAGTTTTTTGCCGGCCCGCAATTATAAAAGTTTGCTTCAGGCTTGACCGGGCCGGGCTGTGGGACCCAATGCAGTCCTCTAGGGTCTAGGATCCACGTACTTACTTCCTCATAGCATTAAATATTTTCACTAATTATATGTCTTGCATTATGTCTTTTTTTTAAAAAAAATATTAAGATAAGTACTTGTAATCTAGGATTTTATTGATAGTATATTTGACTAATAGTTGTATTACAATCACAGGGAGCAACTATGGAAAGAGTGTACAATTAATCACTCATACAATTTTAGTTATTGTCTAATTTAAGTAGTTCATCTAAAGGTTTTACACTAGTTGTCATACCTGGAACCTGCTTGTAGATTCTCTATTTAAATTCTCTAGTTTTTATATTTACCTATTTACCTTTGTCAACCAATAACTTTGATCAATGTTGGTGAAAATATATCAAAATCATTAAGTTTTTAAAGCAGTTTATTCACATGAGAAATCCTTGACTTTATATTAAATCTTTTAAAATCTTCTATATTCTATTCTTACAGTTGACTCAGTATTGCTATAGTCAAGATTAACACTTGCAGTTAAGGTATATCATTAAATTGTTATGTTTTTGTAGAGTTTATTTCAATCTCAATACTGATTTTACAACATATCCTTATTACTTTAGTATTCAATTTAAGTTCTATCAAGCTATCAATTTAGATAGCTCAGAAAAGTAGATTATAACCATATATCTTTAGTTTACATATTCTCTGACATATACTTTTTTTCTTCAAAATTCAGAAATTCTAATGATTGATTAATTCATTTAGTTTCTTTCTAAAGATTAGTACATTTGTTTAATTTTATGAATTTTAACTCTGTTTTATAGGTTTATACAGGTCAAATAAATAAATAAAGGGTGAATAATAGATAAATAACAGAAAAAAAAACTGCCATTATTTTATTCTATATCTGTCAAATAATGGTAGCATAATAGCAGCATAACAGCAGAATAACAGTAAAATAATAGGAGGTTTGTCAATATAAGTAACATAATAGTAACATAATAGTAAAATAATAGAACAGTTCTATTATTTTATTTTTAGTTACAAAGACTAAAAGTAAAATAATAAAACTGTTCTATTATTTTGCTATTATATTACTATTATGTTACTTATATTGACAAACCTCCTGTTATTTTACTGTTATTCTGCTATTATACTGTTATTATGTTACTATTATTTGGCAGATATAGGATAGAATAATGGCAGTTTTTTTTTCTATTATTTACTTATTATTTATCTTTTATTTATTCATTTGATCTGTGCTAGTCTTTATAATAGTATTATTAAAAGTTCAAATTACTTCTTTACTCTAGTTTTCCAAATAGGTTTCTATCTTTTTACTTAGTTTTTGTGATTTACATAATTTAAGAACTTATTATAGGTTTACATTGCCTAGTACCAGTTTGTGTTTCTTTATTAATATTATACAAAATGTTTGGATCTTTTAGTCATACTAATATGATACAAGTTACAGATATTTAATTCTAATCAATCACAGAAGACAGTTAACTGTAATATAGAAAAAATTATAAATTTTTATCATTACTAAGATTTGAACTCTAAACCTGCTATTTGAAGGTTGACAACCTAATTACTTTACTAGGTTGTCATATTTTATTTTATATTATATCTAAAAAATCAATAATATAGAACTAATATATATATATGTTGTATCCTAGATTAGAATTCTTCTAATTCAGAATTCAGTTATTCTAATTCAAAATTAGAATAACCCAATTTAGAATTCTTATATAGATTACTCAAATCAAATTTTTTTTTTTTTTTTTTAACTTAAGCAGTCATGCTAGTACTTTATTAGAATTCTTAAAACTATACAAATTACAGAGAATTTTTCTAATAACTAAGTCTAGCATTACCCGGCCACCTTATTGGTACCTAAGTGTGACCTGTTGCACTACCTCAAGCAGAGGTAGGCTGCTTGTCAGACTGCCACCCTACAATAGGATACCACCAATCTGATGACATCTTCTTGTAAGAAAGCAAAAAAACAAAAAAAAATTTTATATGTAAAAAAAAAATAGAGATATAGAGGTAAATGATAAAAGATACAAAACAAGAAATAAAAGGAGGAAGGAAAAATATGAAAAAAAAGAAAAGTGTAAAATTTGCAATTCACAAAAAATCAGATGGTCATGATTTTAAGCTTGTGTTGAATGTGAAATTTGCAATTTACAGATATCAGACAACTACAATTATAAGCCTGTGTTGGACTTGTAAAAATTATAAACTATACTAAATAGAAATTACTCTACTATCTTTCTATTTACTTAGATTATTTAAACAAAAATCAAAAAAGAAAAAAAAAACTTCAACTTTATTATAGAAGGTCAGTATAAGGTACTGGTTAGTCTGGAGGCAGTATTTGACAGGTTTCCAGCAGTTCAAGACATATATATAGTCATGTTTGTATTGCTGTATTATTTCCGATTCATGTCGTAAACAATCCTGTTTAGGAAGTAAATACTACTGACTGTTTTAGTGATTTTACATGTCGATCTTTAGAAGGGAGTAAACTGAATCATCCACTTTTACAAAATTTTTTTCGAAAAAAAAGTGAGAGTGCTAGGTGAACCAACTTTTTAGCTTTTGTGAGTTCTTAACCCTTGTGGGTATTCCTTGTAGGTTTTACAATTGTATAGAACTAATATATCCAACTTTGTTGTTTACTTAATAAAGAATCTTGGCTTTCACTGACTATTTCTTCTATAGTCCTAGAGTGCTCTTTAAACCGTTACCACAAGGCTGCGACTCTTTTTCAACTCTATTTCAATGTCCAACAATATGTGTACAGTACTCCAGAAAGGTTTTTATAAAGTTTAATATATTAACTATATCATTTTCTGTAGTTCGGCTTTTTGGAAAGTTTGGTTCAAATGATCATCGGAAAGAGTTGCTGTTAAATCAAAAATTACTTTTACATAGTATTAATTATATACCAATATATGAATATTATATTAACCTAAACATAATCAATATGCTAAGTAGTTCTATTTTTTTTTTTTTTTTTAGTAAAGCTATTTTTATTAAAGATGCATTATAATCTTTAAATAATATTATTAATTAAAATATACCTTATATAAATAAAAAGATTATTATTTATTAAATAATAATTCTTAAAATCAAATTTTCTATTTTTAATTAAATTAACTTTTTTTTTTTTATTTATATAATATCATAGTAGAAACTTTAAAATACAATAAAAAATTTAATTACAGAAAAAAAATTCCTAAAATAAAGATTTCTAAACTACATTTATGTTGCTAAAAAAATAGACACCCAATGTGACATTACACCTCCTATTTCCTAATAAGTGCTATAGATAATTGTTTTAAATTATTTTCTAGCTAGAATAGGTTGGAGGAAACCTTAATTAAATTAACTTAAAAAATAAGATTATATAATGTTGCAAAATATATTAAATAAAAAATAAGACCTGTAGGTCAATAGTGAAGTAGTTACGCTCCCAGGTCACTAATCGCAAGGTTGCCGGTTCAAGTCCAACAGAGGATATAAATTGTGTTAGAACTATGATTACGGATTAACTACACCAGATGGCATATTATGAAAATAGGAAGATCTTTGGTACCCAAATCCTTAAATAGTGATGAACCTGATATAAGAAGGCCATGATGATTAGAGGGCTGAGGATAATAATAGAACAAAGGAATCCCCAATTAGGAATAATCCTGGTGAAATTCTGAAATAATAGGAACACAAAAATTAGTATATAGATAGTACTATAAATATATACAAACAATATAAAAATATAAACAGAGTCCTGATAGAAGGTCTTGTAAACTTGAAATATGAACTAATAAAACAGCTGCCAGCTGCAGCCCACTAGTGACCAAGCAGTAGGAAAAAAAAAATAATAAAAAAATAAAAATAAATTCTATTAACTTTAAGCTTAGTACTTACACTTTTAATTTTTTAGATAAATCCACTTCTATATACAATATTTGCTTTTTTGCAAATATATTTTACTGTTATTAACATTAAGAATTTTATACATTTTTGATTATAACTTTTAATGTACCAAACCAAATTGGATGAAACAATCACTATTGGATTCAGCTCACTAAGACAATTTTAACAAGCATAAGATCATGTAATTCTAATTACAGGATTATGAGATTAAAATGATTTTGATGAAAAGCACTAATTCTAGTACATGTAACTTGATTCTAATTGGCTCAAATTATTGTGTCATAAATTTTACATTTTTTACAGGTCTTATAGATCTTACAGATATTACAAATATTACATTTTTATTAGATTTATTATTTCTAACAGATCTATTATTTCTATTATATCTATTATATCTATTATATATATATATATATATATATTTTTTTCCCTTAAGCAGTCACGCTAGTACTTTATTAAGATTTTGAAATTATATTTGCAATTACATAAATATCCTTAACATCTAAGTCTAGCATCACCTGACCACCTTAGAGGTACCTAAATGCAACCTGTCACATTACTTCAAGCAAAAGTAAGCTACTTGTCTAACTATTTAAAGTTCATAATAGAAGGATCTTCTTCCTTCTACGACAAGTCCCAAAATTGTCTTCTGTGTTTCTGTTCTAATTTGTTCTTCTTTTTCTCTTGTTCTTTCTTTCTTTT
>CAJVQA010001589.1:0-24926 GCA_910591915.1 Cetraspora pellucida
ACAGCAGAGACCGTTAATGTTACACATATATTAAAACTGGTGAGGGATTATATCCATCACAATTGAATCCAACATAATAATTGATCACAGGTGAGAGGGATTCACTTTGGATTGGGCACTGTCTTTGCTGTATTTTGGGTCAGATTCATCAAAACTGAGTGATGACTTCATTAATAGGTTTTTAGGCTCAGTTACTGAAATTCAAACCAATTTTCAGATTGCAAGTATTATCAACTTCTTTTATAAAGAGTCATTTTCTTATATCAGGAATGAATTGCAATGAAGAAAATTGTTTCCGGTACTAAAATGGTGTCTATGTAGTTTTCTCCTGTTCCTGGTTTCACATGACAACATTGCACAGCTACTTATAGTTTACAGGCAACTCAAATATGTGTGTACAATTCTCAGTATACGATTGGGTAATCTGTCATCATGACTTTGTGTAGCATCCTGAATAATACTTTAAAAGGTAGATATCAGGAACAAATGTCTCTGTACGCAAAATCTTGGAATTGATTGGTCTGTGTGACTTATTCATCATTCAATATTATTTAAAAAATCTTAAATGAGCACATACATCTGTAAAATCGAAGATGTTATAACAAATGATAGTAAAAATAAGTTTTTTTGGCACAAAAATTAGTGTCCTAATATAAATTTAAAAGGCCTCAATGCTAAATATTTGGTAATTTTCATTTTTTTCATTAAATTTTTTATCGGGCTGATAAAATGATAATCACTGATCATCAAAGACTTAATCGAAAGAACTTGTTGATTATTTCTAAATACAGATATGTTTTGTAGATTTTGCAAAGCCTTAGAATTTTGGGTCAGATTTATTGGAACTAAGAGATGCTAGTTAATTAACTATATAGCAGTTAGACATTAACTTTATTAATATTATCAGAGGTAGAGATGGAACACTGCACAGGCATTTTTGAGGCTGTACAATGTAATTTTCATAATTTTGATCAGCTTTATAATCTAGGTTTAAATTACCAATTAAAAGAAAATGGATCTGCATCACCTGATTAATAGAATCCATCATTTATAATTCTGATCAGATATGCAGATCATTTGACAATATTTAAAATTGTTTTGTTCTAGATCTGGTCAAATGATCTGCAAATTTGATCAGAATTATCAATTCACTGATATGCAGAGAAAAAATAAAAAAAAGCAAACCAACAAAAGTTGACATTTAAAACTAACATTGGAGCATTAATTAAAAATGATAAGAGCTTAACTTTATATATATTAAATAGATGTTTTATATATATAAACATGAAATTTAATGAGTAAAAAGCTCTAGAAACTGAAGTTATGCAGGCTGTGCAGATGTGCAGTAGATCCAAAAAACCTAGATTTTCCTATCTCTAGTTAGAGTTAAAACTGACACCCTATAGAATCTGCAAAATGGACATTATTGTGACATACTTACCTAATTGGAGGTGTCATGACAATTCATCTGAAACATGTGTACCCAGCTCTAAGGAAGCCATATGACAGTACACAAGCCTTTATGCAGGACTTTACTACCTTCTTCAAATAAAGAAAGATCGACCTAAACCAACCTGTTTATGCTAAAAATAGATATTGACTTCACCTACTCTATTTGGGTTAGGTGTGAGATAATGTCAAGAGAGATGTAATTGAAGACAATATAATAAGTTCTGGTCTCAGGATAGTAAAACTGAAATATTTCTCATCAGTTCTATAGAAGCTGTAAAAAATGTTAAAGTAATAAAAGGTTGTATGAAAGAGGTAAAGATTAGAACAAAAATGGTTAGAAAGTGTTGAAAATAATGAGAAGAGTTATTGTTTTGTACAGGCTCTTAGTGTTAATTTATTATAAAAAGGATGAAATTTCTCTTATCTTGTAATACTTCTCATCAATTATCTTGACTTTGTGTCAAATCAAAAAATTGTCTTTATATCTTTGAAGAACATTATGCAGTATAATTATTTTTCAAATGACAATTCATCACATTTCCTCCATCTCTAAACTTGATCATAAAATCCATAACAATAGGTTTTTAGGCTCAGTCATTGAAATTTAAACCAATATTCAGATTGCAAATACTATCAACTTCTTTTATAAAGAGTTATTTTCTTATACTAGAAATAGATTGCAATGAAGAATATGGTTTTCTATAACTAAAATAGTGTCTGTAAAGATTTCTCCTATTCCTGGTTTCATGCAACAATATTGTGCAGCTACTTATTTTGTTAATATTTTTTTCTGAATATGGGTGACTCAACCAAGTTTTTAAGAATTACATAATAAATTAAATATAAAATAGCTAAGAACAAATATTCATAATATTTACAGATATTTAGATGGCCATTTTGAGCATAGATCTTTATCAGCAGATATCTAGTGGAAATGATATTCTATCTCAGATCCAAATACTAAACAACTGTGATCAATCATAAACTGATTTATAATTAAATAAACTGGTTAAATTTAGTTTGATCTTAGTTTAAATTATAACTGAAATAGACTTAAAACTATATACCAAAAACTGGTTTTAAGACTATTTTAATATTGCATTAAATAATAAATAAACTTTACTATGTAAACTTTATTTTTAAGATTAATCTAAGGTCAGCTATGATCTCAAAATTAGTTTTTTTATTTTTTTTAATCTTGAGGTATCAATTACTTGAAGACATTGAATAATACCATTTATTAAAATTATATTAAATATATATAACTAAAATATGAGATTAAGTATTTACATTATATATATACAATAAAAGATTTTTTTTTGAAGATTTTGTTCCCTATTATTACTTGTATTTTATTTCTGATTTTGTTTTTTATAATAAATAGCAAAGCTGGCTCTAGCATAGTATCCTTTCCTATTTTTTGTTAGTATATCATATTCAAATTTCATAAACTACTATTATGAGCAGCCATATAACTATTGTATGTGTTTGAACCAAGATTAGTTTGAAACTGGTTCTTTTATAAGTTTTATTGATTTATAATAAAAGACCAATCTAAAACTGAACTTTTATTATAAGTTTGAACTAAAGAATTTGACTATTAGTTTATTAAATATTCTTGAGCTATATTGTAGTTGAACCAAAAAAGACCAGACTGGGACTAAACTAAAATTAACCAAACTAAGCTAGACTGTACTATTAGTATCCATAGACCAGGGTCTGCCTATTTTTATAACCTAACTCAAGTTCACCCAAACCTCAAATCTTAGACTTTATAATTTGTATGTCTTTGTCTTTTATGAAAGTTTAAAATTGTAATTTTTGTAATGTTATGAATGAAGTCATGTGGCAGTCATTTGTTATGAGATCCATATTCTGATCACTGATATAATTGGAGTTATAGGTATGTGAATAGTTAGAAGAATGAAATGATATTATGATATTTGGATAAGTATAAAGTTATAATTAAAGGTATATAAGAGAGACAATTCTAAGAGTTTTTGAGTTACTTCTTCTCTTAGCTGCAAGCTCAACATATGTCTAGATCTTTATAAACTCCTCCTACCCAAGGGGTATGTAGATTCATTAGGTAGAATGGTAGCCTGACTACTGATTAGTGTGGTAAATCAGCCAAATAGGTCGAATATAAAAAAAAAAAAAAAAAGAGAAAAGAGAAAAAGAGGAGGATAAAAACAATTCTAAGTAAATTGCTGGTCATGTGAGGCAGCAAAGAGATTCTATTTGTGTATTTTGTAGTATTGTTTTTAAAGTAGATTAAGTGACAAATAAAAAATTTTAGTATTAGTATCATATTTAGGTTTTTTAATAACTTAAATAGTAGTTAATTTATTAAATAGAATCAATTAAATAGAGACATAAAAAAACATATAACTAGTATAAGACAAAGCATAGTAGAACTAAATGATATATATTTTTTGTATTGGTATATTGTTTCTGAATATAATGTATATGAATCTTAATATACATCTAATCCTAATATAATAATTTAAAAATAAGCACATTGTGAAAGACTTTAGAGCTACAGTCCTTAGTTTATTTTTATTTTTATTTTTTATTTTACTTATTACCATATGTTTTTATCACTTCTGTCATTTGCTATTTCCATTTTTAGTATCATTTACCTAAAAATAGATATAAAAATTTAATAAGTAGTGGAACTTCCAAAACAATAGTAGAAAAGATGATCGATACTTTGCTGAAACATAGCATACATATTATATATAGTGTCTATTGTTAGTATAGTTAATTTGACAAACATAGCAAATATGTTAAATATAATAGATATGTTAGTTATAGTTCAAGTATACAAAATGTATGTAATAAAAATATAAAAGATATAAAAGAACTTGTCTTTGTGTTTCAATAAAGAATAACTTGTAGAATTCCAAAAATAAAATTTTTAAAATAAGAGTAGAAGTGTTTGTCTTTAAGTTTTCTATAAGGCCCTTTCTATAAAACATCATTAAAAATTATTCATTATAATAACCCTTGTTCTGTGACTTTCATATTCTCTATCTTCATATTGAATAAGAAAAAGAAAGAGTAATCATTAATAATTAGGTCCTTATATATTAAATACTATACTGATCAACTTTGTGATTAGCTCTAAGTTAAAATTATATTTACATAATTACTCTAGATTATGACCCTGTGATTATATAATACTGTGAATCGAGTTCATGATCAGATTACTACTAACAAATAAAATAAAGTACTAATACATAGTAAAAGAATACTCATATTATCAAATAATAAATACAAAAGAATACTTATCTAGAACTAACTCTCTCCTATAACCTTTATAACCTTGGTTACTTGGAACAAGTCATTCTATGCCTTAATTGTAGCCTTACCAATACTTGGGTTTTGTTATTATAGTAATAGTGTTTGGGTTGAATAGTATAGTTTTGTTTAATAGTATAGAGTTGCCATTATCTTTACCTAATATTATTTTTGATGCAGCTCAGATTCTTACATTTTTGGTAATGACTGTGAGATAGAACTTCTCTAATCACCTACTTATTATAACTTAAATCTAACCCTTAGCAATTCTGATATTTCTAAATCATATTCTGATATAATTTATATTAGTTTTATTTTATTTTTATCTTTTTTTAAGAAGTGATAGTACTTAAATTACTTATCTAAAATGGTAGATTTGAGATTATTCAGAGATAACAAATGCAACAAATGGCAACTAATTGTGAAAGGTTGACTACTACCCTTGCATCTAGAATTGAAAGATGTTCTACTTTATCTTAAAGTATGTCCAACCAATGGTGTTAACCTAACAATGGTAGAATTGTCTATTATAATTGTGGTGAAAGAGGTCATATCATTCAAAATTGTCTCTCTAAACAATATCAGAATCCCAGAAGAGCTCTTCTTACTTAACATAAAAATACAGCTCACTCAAATGTTAATCTATGTGACATTTATACCCAATATGGGACAAATATGTATTCACAACTAACTACTAACTTTATGTAATTAAAAGACATAAAAGGCCAGAAACTGAATCTAGCTAAGAAAAGTAATTAAGAAAAAGGGTCAATTTAAAGCAGAATTAGAAGTCATAACAAACTGAACTTGTGCCTATGAAAGAAATACTCCAAGAACAACCCCAAATAACAGCTCAACCCCAGTTGGATCAACCTCAATGACCAAAATGTATTAGAAGACCTTCTGTAGTTAATAGGACACCTCAGTATAACATAGCAGAAGATCTTTTGAATCAATGTTCAAATGCTACCTATGTCCAAATGTTGCAAATATCAAAACAATATAAAAATCTTACTCAACCATTACACTGCCCAATAATCCTAATAGCAAAAACCAATTTGATAGATTCTAAACCAAACTTCAGAACTACTGCTACTAAATATTATATTCAGATTAAAAACAACTCAATTTTAGTGATTTTAGATTCAGGTGCTGCTGTGAGTATTTTATCCAAGAAGTTAATAGATAAACTGAGATTAAAAATCGAGGAGCCATTAAATGCCATTGTTGTTATCACCAATAGAAGTAGAGAGCAGGCCTTAGAGAAAATAGAGAATGTGAGATTAGCTGTCAGAAGTATACTAGTCCCACCAGCTTTCAATAATTGAATCCTCTAATGAAATGATGCTGCTTGATATAGACTAGTTTCAAAAAGTTAGACTTGAATTCATTTTGATGAGCAAAAGTTGCTCTTTATATATTTAGAGAAAAATAGTGAAATCCCTATTATTCAAATAAGAGATAACAAATTAGAAATATTCTAAGAGATCTATAATAGTAATAACTTTTTTAATATATATGATAGCAAAAATGATCTAGATGAGGTTGAAAGCTACTATATAGATGGGACCCAAACCAATGATAAGAAGATGTTCCTTAACCTCTGGAAGAATGTGTATAGTCCTACTCTATATTTAACCAATATGGAAGAAATTTCCATTACTGAAACCAATGAAATGCCTACAATAACTTTGACAGAATAATTAGTGAATTAGTCATGATAGAGACTCTAGAAAGAAAACACAAATAGAAGTACTGCATTTCTTGGAAAAATTTAACAACTTATTCACCTCAGGATTAGATAAATTGGATCAATATCCAGAGATACAACATGAAATCAACATTGGTAATATGAAACCCATCAAGCAGTCAGCTTATCAGATGTCATCAGATGAACAAGATTACCTAAATAAAGAAATAAAAAAGATGCTAGAAAATAGGTTAATAAGTGAAATTAAAGGCTCTGGGCATCACCAGTTATTATTATTCCTAAAAAAAATAGTAAACTTATAATATGCATTAATTATAGGAAGTTAAACACTATTACAAAAAAGGATATGTTTCTCTTATCATGCATTGACAATCTATTAAAAGCATTTGGAAAGGCTAAATGGTTTTCTTCTCTTGATCTAGCCAGTAGGTATTGGTAAATAAGAATGAAACCAGAAGACTATGAAAAAATAGTATTTATAACTAAACAGGGTATATATACTTTCAATGTTATGCTCTTTGGGGTTATGTAATATATTAGTGACTTTCCAAAGGGCCATGAATCACATTCTAGCCAAATATCTTGGAAAAAGTATTATTGTATATTTGGATGACATAATAGTCTACTCCAAAACTTACCAAAAACATCTGATACATCTTAAGAACATTTTCACAAAAATTCAAACATCTGAAGTGAAATTAAATTCTAAAAAATTTGATCTGTTTAAAAATAATATATATTTTTTAGGACAAATAGTTGAGAAAGAGGGTATTTGGCCTAATAAAAATAAACTGATTAAGATGCAAGAATTCACTACTCCAATCAACCTAAGACAACTAAGAGAATTCATCAGTCTTGCCTCATATTATCATCAATTTATAAAAAATTTTGTTACTGTAGCAAAACCATTGCACAAGTTTCTACAAAAAGATATAAAATATGAATAGAAGGAAGAACAATAACAAGCTTTTAATATTCTAAAGACACATCTTATTATTGCACTAGTACTAAGATATCCTGATTTTGAAAAAATATTCTACCTCCATACAGACATGTTGGGAGTTGGTCTTGGTGTGATATTAGTACAAAAAGATGACCTTAAAAGAAAATATGCTGTTGCATATACAAGCAAGAGCTTGATCAAAATTGAAAGAAATTATACTACTACTAAATTAGAATATTATTCAATAGTATGGGCTGTAGAATATTTTTATCACTATTTGGGTTATAAGCTATTCATTATTGTCACTGATCATTCAGTCTTAAAATGGTTTCAAACTAGTGTATTGAAAAGAAAAAGAGCTCGATAGGTTCTACATCTTCAATCCTATAACTTTACTATATTCCATTGAGCTGATCAAGTATATAATAATGCAGATGCATTATCTAGAATAAAAGTTAATAAAAATAATAGTTCCAATACTCATTGAAAAGTAATTGATATGGAAAATATTGATGAAGCATCTAAAAGAGATACAAACCTAAAGTACCTTTCAAAGCTACTAGAAGAAAAGAAATTTGAAGTATTTTGAACTATAATTGAAGATGATATTACTGAGAACCTGGAAGACAATAAAGAATATCATCTTATTAACCAGACCTAAGAGGTTAATAACCAGATAAAATGGACTGATTAAGAAATAGAATACCTCTATGACTCTTATGAACAACAGTGAATGAATTTAATCCAATAATGGGAACTTGAAGAGGATAATGAAACAACTTGGTGCTCAATGTATAAACTACTGAAAATAAAATTCATAATTGATAATAATGTGGAGGAGTCTGTAGAGACCAATAAAACATACCAGGATGATGAATCTTTTTGGGAAGATGAAAGGTTAACCTCCAAGAACAATGAAGAACTATTGGACCTAAGCTATACTCATAATTTCCATCTGAGGCATAATGAATGTTGATGGAACACCAACATTAAAAAGGAATTATTTTACAATTCTACAATTAACTCTGAAGCTTCAAATTGACTGTTACTCCTGGATGACAAAGTGAATATAGATTACAAATATTAAATTAAGTTAGTAAAAACTCAAAACAAAAAAAAAATTAAAAAAGAAGGAAAAAAATACAAAATCTAATGATAAAATTAATTTGGTCCAGGTTGTTGGTATTCTGACAAACTCAAATTAAAAAAAAAATAAAAAATGAATCTACAACATTATACTATACTAAAGGATTTTATTTATGAAGGGCAATACCTACTCTACTATGACAAAGACCAATGATGGAAATTATAAGTTCAAAGTAAATTCTTCATTATAAGAAGGAACTACCTCTATAAGGTAGATAAAAGACAAAAAGGTAACTTATTAAAAGTATTAAAAGAAGGTGAAGAAGAGCCAATCTTGGTCTTGGTTTATGACCACTCAAACAAAAAACATTTTGGAGTTAAAATAATGTTTAATAAAATATATGATTGTTACTATTGGTCCCAATTGTATAAAGATATATGTAAATATGTCCAGACATGTGCAAACTGCCAAATGCAAGATAGTAAGAGTTCGAAAGAACTGCTATACCCAATTTCTGTGAAAGTCTCATTTAATAGAATCAGTATAGATATAGTCAGGCCATTACTAATAATATCTAAATTAAATTACTATATCATAGTAGCAACTAATTATATAGCCAAGTGGCCTAAAGCATATGCAATTCAAAAGATAATGCCCAAAAGATGGCTAAATTTATATATGAGAAAATAGTATATAGATATAGATGCCCAAATATCATATTATCCAATCGTAGGTCCCATTTTTGAAATCATTTGATTGATGAATTACTTGTGGCCTTAACAGTTAAACATTATTATTCAACCCCTTATTACCTTCAAACTAATAGGCTTGTCAAATGTTTTAACAAAACACTATGCAATATGATTTTATGATTAGTGGAAAATGTAACTGATTGAGATTTACAAATTTCATCAATTCTGTTTGCATACTATATGGCAAAACAAGTCTTGATCCAAGAAATGCTTTTTTATTTAGTATATGGATAAAAAGCCAAGTTATCTATATATCTTGGTGAAGACTCAGAACTGCTGAATAGGATTATTATTTAGTAAATGTATAAGATCAACTTGATTTATTAGAAGCTTGTAAGAGAATGCTATACAAATTCTAGAAACCTAAAGAAAACAAAAAAGGGATATAATTGACAGATCAAAGTCACTCCTAATTTCATAATAGAAGACAAAGTTCTTATTTAAAATTTCAGAATATTGGGAACACAAAACTATAAACTTGTATCTAAATAGAAAGAACCTTATTTTGTGCATGCTATCCTTATAAATTGTGCTTATAAACTATAAGAATTAAATAGAAGGGTATTAATAATAACCATTAATAAAAAGTTAATAAAATTATATTTTGAACAGAATATATAAAAGAGAAACCCAAAAGGCAAATGTAAAACCTAAAGAATCTAATATTCTCTGCAGAACAAAAAAAAATATTACTAATCTTATCATCATCAAATAAATTCGAGCTGATTTTATCATCCTTAACTCAATATTCATAGATCCTATACCCTGTTCTTTTTTAATTGACCAAAATAATATCATGAAAGTCTTTACTACTTATCATTATATATTGAGGACCATTAGAACAAAAAATATGATTAAAAGTTTGGTTCATATCTTCTACTTAGGAGCATTACTAGATACACTACCAAAAAGTCAAATCACTAATTTTCAAAACATTATCACCTGATATTATTATACTTTGTCTCTTAGAACATATTATCTATTCAAACATCTTGACATAGAACAACTCTACCATTTCCTATATTACCATCACTATAATTCGTTATTTAAAAGAAGAAGACTATTATTTGCTGCTTTAATAAAATACTCATAGTACTTATGTTTAAAATTAAAGAAATATGAAAGACTTTAGAACTATGATTCTTAGTTTATTTTTTTATTTTTTTATTTATTTTACTTATTATTATAAGTTTTTATCACTCCTATCATTTGCTATTTCTATTTTTAGTATCACTTTATCTAAAAATAAATACAAAAATTTAATAAGTAATGGAATTCTCAAAACAGTAGTAGAAAAAATGATCAATACTTTGGCTAGAACATAGTGTACATAGTCAACATAGCTTGCATGTTACATATACATCCATTGTAAATATAATTAATTTGACAAACATAGCAAATATGTTAAATATAATAGATATGTTAGTTATAGTTCAAGTATACAAAATGTATGCAATAAGAATGTAAAAGATATAAAAGAACTTGCCTTTGTGCTCCAATAAAGGATAACTTGTAGAGTTCCAAAAGTAAAACCTTCGAAATAAGAGCAAAAGTGTTTGTCTTTAAGTTTCCCATGAGACCCTTCCTATAAGACGTCATTAAAAATCATTCATCGTAATAACCCTTGTTCCCGTGACTTTCTTATCCCCTACCTTAATATCGAATAAGAAAAAGAAAGAGTAATCATTAATAATCAGGTCCCTTATATATTAAATACTACACTGATCAACTCCGTGATTAGCTCTAAGTTAAAATCAATACCCACGTAATTACCTGGATCGTGATCACGTGATCACGTGATACCTTGAATCGAGTTCCTGATCGGATTACTACTAACAAACGGAATAAAGTACTAATACGTCAGTAAAAGGAAGCTCATATTATCAAATAGCGAATACAAAAGAATACTTATCTGGAACCGACACTCTTCTATAACCTTTATAACCCTGGTTACTCGGACCAAGTCGTTCCACGCCTTAATCGTAGCCTTACCAATACTCGGGTTTGGTTATTATAGTAATAATGTTTGGGTTGAATAGTATAGTTTTGTTTAATAGTATAGAGCTGTCATTATCTCTACACGGCATTATCTTCGACGCAGCCCAGATTCTTACAACGTGCATAAACAAAGATATTGAATATTGTATAATAAACTTGATCACCAATATGAAAACATAATTGAATGGAAATGTTATGTTGACATAGCAAGTTCGCATGATTTATTTTATGACACAGCGACTATAAAAAACAATTTTAAAACTCAATGACGATTGGATGCCAACTTATTTTTGTTATGTGGACTCTATACTAATATACTTAATATAGTATGTCGATCTTATGCGTCGTATTGTTAGAAATTATTTCTTGATGTGTGATAGTTCACAGTGACAATGTGTTTTGTTTTAAAAACGGGATACCAATTGTCGAGTTGATATAACGTTTCGCTATATTCATTGTGATATGTACATTTTCCATATTTTAGATCATCATGTAATAGAATATTAGTTATTTCATACTGCATAATTATTATTTTAGGGCCGGGTGAAACCCACGCTGTAAATTAGCAAAATCCACTACGTAGATCACGCTAGTGTGAAACCCGCCTATAGCTATGTATTCTATTACGTAAAGGTGGATTTCACATTCGTGTGATCTACGCGACGGATTTCAACTTGTCGTATTATTTATCCTATCGCTTAATTAGTTTATTATTTAACAAGTAAATTATTATTCCCTAAATTAACAAGAATAAAATGAAATCAAATAGTAAATATTCATTAAAATGAAACCAAGGATCTATTGCAGTTCTTATAACCAATTGATTAATGGCACATTTTATTAAAGGGATTACTTATACTACTGAAGACACAAATAGAAATTAAATAGTAAATATTCTAAATATTTAAATTAATAAATGAGTGCCGGCAAGGGAAAACCTTGAGCTAGCAATTTAAGCATATCATTTATTATTTGCTAGGCTTAGCTATGACCGTTATATGTTTCTGATCACAGCTGAGTCTAGCAAATAATAAGCAACATACTTAATTGCCATTAGAGGTTTTTCTTTGCTGGCGCTCAAAAGTTCTTTATATACTCATGCAATAAAGTAACAAAGTAAAATGAAATTTTAATAAGTAAATGGTAATTATTTTTTGTCTATTATGTCTATGTCAAATCCTGAAATTAAAGTTGTCACACCGAGTGATCTCGGGGATTTGATATTCAAACTCTGCTTATCATTACTAACACTAATAATGGACGGAGTTTGAATGTTAGGTCCCGATATCACGCGACGCGACAATTAAGTTTCAGGATCTTGACTTTCGGGATTTTGGTATAGACCCAAAAAATTTTTTCAATTTATAGAGAGACCTCTATGGACCCGTAAACTATTAAGACCCAAAAATAATTACCCAAATATTTAACACAAAACAAATTAAATCATGAATTTGAATAATTTTATTGGCTGAATATCATATTTGATCGACATAAATCATCCAACCAGGCAGAATATGCAGCAAAGAAATGTGGATCATTACATCATTAATATGATAGTCATAAACTATAGGTAAATAGAACCTATTTTAAGTCCGAAGAACCAACATGGATCAATCCGGCAACTGATACAGCGACTCCATAAAATTCACCCGGTCACACGAATCCGATTGGATGAAATTGACGATCCTTAATAAAGTATTATGTATTTTTTTCAAATTTTATGCGATGATATCTTATGAGGTCATTCGAAGTTGATTCTTCGGTTAACATCACCCCCAATGAAACGCTGGATAACTATCACCGATCACTCGATTTACATCAACCAATCAAATCGATTCATATTTTTTCATTTTATATGTTGCAGGACCCGAATGGACCCTGGCCGTTTGGGGTTCATCAGCTAATTAGGGAAAGGTTGACTCGTCAGCGATATCAGTCGTATTAATCGCAAGGACGTAAGTAGAGTTTTGAAATTATAAATAAATGCCTGAAGGTCCTTCGGGAAGAACAACTTCCCCTTGCAAATAAAACAGTACATATTATATATCGCTCATGGTAAAACGCTTGTTAAATGATATTAAAACTGGTTGCTTTATTAAAATAATCGTCACCCACACTACATAACATGGCCCTAACTTACTATTACATAAAGTATGCCAATGCATTTGCTCAATAACGACCCAAAACCTTCTTCATCGTAGAACCCGACTTATATCATATTAACTACTCGCCAAATCTAACACGCCTCATTCGACCCGATATTAACCCCTAAGTGGTTACACAACGTATCCAATTGTGGAGCGACCCGACTTGCCGATTTTACGATTACAATGTTCGTTTCATTTTATCCCTCCTCCTCCCAAGAGTTCTAAAAGTGATTTTACCCGAAAATTCAACTGCAAACGGCCAACCACCTATTTAAAATTTGAAATATTTTTTGTATTAATTCTATAAACATTTAGAATTAAATCAAAAAATAGAGATTGTAGATAGTAGTTATCGAGAAATCATCGCTCAAAGTTCAAAAAAAAAAAAAAAATTTGACAATGATCAAATCGGAATGCAGCTAAGTTTTTTTCAATTTTGAGTGATAGTACCTCGGCAACTACCTATCTAATATGGATGAAAATTTTTTATTCAATTCTAAAATTCATAAAATTAAATAAAAAAATCTTCATCCATTTTAGATAGAAAGTTATCGAAGTATCATCGTTCAAAGTTTAAAAAAATTTAGCCAATTATCAAAACAAAGACCCAGCTAAGCATTTTCCAGACTTCAAGCGATAATATCTCGACAACTATCTATCTAAAAAAAATCGATGAAAAATTTTAGATAGGTAATTATAGAGACGATTATCAAAAAGACCGTGACTAAACTTCGAGCAATGATATCTCGATAACTACCTATCTAAAATAGATATGAAAAAAAGGTTATTTTATTACACGGATCATAGAATCAAAATAAAAAACTTTTCATCGATTTTAAATAGGTAGTTATCGAGGTATCATTGCTCAAAGTTTGGAAAAACTTAGTTATAATCTGGTTTGATCAAATTTTTTTGAACTTTGAGCGATGATTATTGATAATTACCTATCTAAAATCTACGAAATTTTTTTTTACGTCTATGTAATTAATAGAATTAAACGATATTGTTATTAAGGATCGATTTCATCAAATCGGATTTCGTGTAACCAGTAAATTTTGGGTTTGAAGTGAAATTTGGATCTCTATTTAATCTCTTTATACTCGTTTATTATAAACTCTACCCTACACCAAGCACTAGTAAACATCTATTGCTACAAACTTTGGTTCCAAAATAGGTCAGTAAAACATTGATTTTGTAAGTAAGGAGGAATTTAAGAGAATTCTGAACTTCTTAGGATTTAGGTTAGAGTGAAGGTTATATAAAATACATTCTACCCTAAATTCTATTAACAAATTCCAAATCCACTTAAATTTCACACCCACATCATCAATCAGAATACTAATATCAACAATATATCAATAGGATAATATCCATTGGTCTCTTATAAAGACCATACTTTAGTGACCTTTTTTTGAACCAAAACTTTACGGAAATAATAAAGTTACTAATGCTTATTAAATTCTTATTGAACACTTATAATAAAATAAATAATTTGTTCGTATAGTAAATTAATAAGAATAAAATAAATCAGGATGCATTAACTTTAATGGTAAACAAATCTGTTGCACTTTCGCGGAGAAATTTTAAGATATTTTAATCCATGTGGTTGAATTTAATTTTTTTTCAATGTGAACCGAAAAAAAAACTCATTTTTGAATAGAGAATTGTTGGTTAAAATAAAAAGGTACTGAAATAACCAGCTTTTTAGACAAATTACAAATTACCAATTGCAAAATTACCTTGATAGAATTAAAAAATTTTTATCGCAATCTCTACAGAGCACCAATTATTAGGTTAGGTTAAAGTCTTTTTTATGCTTGCTTATGCACGTGTTGCAGGTTGCATTCGGAAAACATGTATGTACCAGGTAGGTACAATATTATTTTTCTATTTGAAATAATTTAGATAAAATGGAAAACTTATAACAGCTTGTCTATTCAAATGATATGTTTGCATTCTAATATACACAAATACGTAATTATTATAAATACAGTTTTAAAAACTGCATTTTGTTTTTTTTTTTCTTTTCCTTTTTTGAAAATATATTTATAAATATTTGTGAATACTTGCGAATATTTAGAAAGACTTATTTGTGCATATTTATAAATGGTTATAAATATTTATGAATATTCTTAATTATTTATGAATATTCGTAAAACTTCATATATTTATAAATAAATATTCATAATCATATTCGAATACGTTAGGATTATGAATCTAAACACTAAAAGATAATAAAGAATCGTATTTTCATAATCTTTAAGTATTTAGTATTAATGAACTGATTTGTTTAAATAAAATAGGTTTTTTCAGATAAGCGGACATTATCTAATAGATTATCAGGTAAGCCAAATAATTAAAAATAAATGTACTTTAATTTCTTTGTGTTATAAAACAATAAAATCACTTAGCCAATGACGAATAACCACGAATTGCACGACAGATAATCGGATTACTTTCATATAATATAATAGTAAATTCGGATTATCCGTTCGTACGGATAAATTAGTTCCATCCTTAATTATGAAAAATTTAAGCTCGAATGGTGAGTAAAAACTCGGATTATCCGTTTGTACATATATATTGGTTCTATCTCTAATTATGAGAAATTTGAGTATCCAGAGTACCTGTGCCTGCCCTATTATGTACGTATTTCATTTGTTTTACTACAGTAGAAATGACGACATTATCATTTAAACAACGTGTACAAATTATTCTAATCCTGGTTGGATTCCCGGAGAATCTAATCCTATTCAGCCACAATAGCGCAATAACCTGGCATATGTTTAAAATGTTAAGATTAGCGACAGGTTACACACCACTTGTACTAGAAAAGGACATCTATCACTTGGAATTATACTTTAGTTTTTTTGTCGAGTCTGAAAATTATCGAGACTTCATATCTATATTGATATAATACTAGTCCTAATGTTAACCTTAAGAAACTGTTCTAATCCAAGTGGGGAGAATATTCTTCAAGAAAATATATCCGCGTATCTTAAAGCATCTTTATAAAAAATAGTAATTTTATTAACGGTAAAAGTAATATAATTTAAAGCTTTAATGCCTTTGTTATTCAATGCCAAAGCTATTAACCGAATTAACCAAGGACATTAAATAAATTAAAAGTTACACTATTGTACTATAATACATACATACGCACATACATCTGTACATATGTATGTACAGTACATTATGTACATATACATACATTCGATTTATTTAACTATGCTTAGGTCGTGTACACAAAAGTTCCATTTGATATATAAAGTTACTTTTTTGATTTACATAATATTACAGGTTTCGCATACCAATTTCGTACACCCCTATCAATAACGTACCCACCTCACACAATAAATATCATAGTAAATATTTAAAAGGAGGTCCGTTCTTGATAGGGGTGTACGAAATTGGTATGCAAAACTTGTATTACAAATTTGTAAGATCAAGAACGTAATTTGTAGATATGCAAACTGTAAATCGTCTAGTCAGATGTTCAGAAACCTAGGAATAACTAGTTGAATATAGACGAAGGTATAACCGAATTGTATATCTGCGAACCTAAAGTGATCATAGATGGGTCAAGGTTTCAAATTTTCCAAATTTGATTAATTTAATTCGGAATTATTGGTCTCAATAGGAAATGGTTCAATGGACTAGTTGCAAATTTAGTTACAGTACCTTGCTAAATTGTGCGTATTTGTTCCCACATTTATTTAATTTCTATTCATATTATTCATATTTGGAATATAAGGATGTTGCACAACTATGGAAAAACGTATTCACGATTTATGAATTAATTACAACACAAATCGCAAATAATTTTTCCTAATTATATAGTTAATTAATGTAGTGATCTGTCCATGTTTCTAGAGGAATCTGGGGATCAATTTATATAAAAAAATTATGTGTGGTACTAATTGAATTCTAAAAAAAGACATCAAATTATTTTGCTAATAATGCATTTAAATATTAATTTTTTTTATATAAACCTCTCATTATGAATTCTTTCCAGTGTGATCGAAAGTTACGAAATCGCGGTAAAGAAATCAATTAAATTCAATAATTAATTCTTGTAAAAGATGATTTCAACCAATTTTTTTTTGATCATTATTTTAGCGTTCATATCAATCCAACGATCCATATTTACATAATCATATTTTAATTAAAATGCGAAAACGAAAACAACCTTATGTCAAATCTGCTTGTACCAACTGTAGAAAGGCACATGCAAAATGCTCGGGCCATTCTATATGCGAAAGGTGCATTAGTAGAAATTTAATGTGTCAATATAATAAATCAGTCAGAAAACGTGGACCTAAACCAAAGAAACCAAGCTTAGAGATAATGGTTGATATAAAAATTAATTAATAAGTTTATTTAAGGTGAGTTTGAAATAATACATATATATATATTTATCTTTAGTTAATTAAATATTCATTTAATTAAATCTAAAAAAACTGCTTTATTTAGATTGCCTGCTGTCCGATTTAAATCAGTTAATAAGTTTTTTTAAATTAGGTTTATTTTCTTAATAAGTTCTATATAACCTTTAATTATGCTTTTATGATAAGATTAATAAGATTAAGATCTCAGTATTATACTTTCCCAAATCATGCTTTTCCCAAACATTAAGATTCTATTCAGCCAAATCATTAAGATTCTATTCAATTTAAATAAAAATAATATTTATGTACATTAAATTAATAATGCAATTTATGCTAGTTCTAAATTATCATTAAGGAAATATGTAAATGTCAAAATGTAAAACTACAAGTGACTATGTGCAAAAAACGTTTCTATAAGAAATAAAATGTTTTAGTGCTGTGATTATTTTACTATCTTTATTTCTGGATTAAAACAAGTTCATGAGCACGGCACAAAAAAATGATCGACAAAGAAAAATTATGATGAAATTTCATTATTTCCCAAAAATGTCTATTTAGAATCAAAAAAATAATTTTTTGCTAAAAAATTTTTTCAGAAAATCTTCGTTCTAAATTACGTTAATGTGGGACTTTTTAGTTAATAAGTGTAGATTACTTGAATTGTGTACATATTCTGATTTTCTTACCAAATAGAAGATCTTCGGATTTAATTGATAAATATAGTAAAAGGCCTTGTTCTCAAATTCGAATCGTTTCTTTAATTATTTGATTAAAGATGTGCGTCACAGTACTTATAGTAATCATATTCGTCTTTTGTGTTATTTAATTGTTTACATTCCGATAAATTCTGTACTTTGATTGACAAACTTTACTAATATTGGTTAAGATCATTTATTTCATAAAATGATTGACTAAGATAATGAAAATCTTTTATTTAACGTCATATGGCGTAAAAAAAAAAATAAATAAATAAAAAAAATAAATAAAATAAAAAATTTTACTCAGGCATTCGGAATACAAGTTTATCCTATTTAGTGATGTTCACCTGTTACTGGCACTCAGAATACTAAAGCTTATTTCGTCTAGTGATGTACATGTTTTACTCAGGCACTCGGAATACAAGATAAAGTTTATCCTGTCTAGTGATTTGCATGTTTTACTCAGGCACTTGGAATACATGACAATCTCGACAAAATTTATCCTGTCTAGTGATGTGCCATTTATATGTTACCTGGATTTTCATAGCTACAATAATATATAGTAGAATTCTTTTCTTTGGAGGTTCGGACTATTTGAATATTTGGGAGGAGTAATATTATGCCGTAACCCAACTTTAAAACTTATAAATGTACGACTGAAAAATTAATAAATGCGTATGAACTAGATGCAATAAGCGCGTCATTGAATCATTATAAATACTGAGACCGTTTAAAGTGTATACCATTAACTCTAAACCGAACCTAAATAAACCGAACACCTTAAATAAATTCTGTCTAAATCGAGTTTTAATCCCTTAAGTTTTATTATGAAGTTCGGTTTAGATACATTTAGTAAACTTTTTAAACTAAACCATTTCTTAATTATATCCAAGGGTTTGGTGCAAAGAAAATTGACCGTATTTCATAAATTCAAATCTCCTTTTTTCTCTTAAACGCACTAATTAATACAATTGAATATTTTTATTTCAGCTTTTAGGATTAACCTATTAAGCATCATGTTATAAGGAAAAATGTGCTAGTTCAAAAGATGACTTGTACCATCTTATATGAAGTAAGTGTTCACACTATATATTTGATAAGCTCTCTGTGCCAATAAATACGGTACACTTTGTTTATGGTATATAAATTCCGAAGTTGTTTTTATTAATGCATGCCATTTGTAATTATTTTTACTTTTGAATACGAATATATAACATTCTTAAGTAATTGACTCGGAATCATGAATGAATAATTCGCGACACATGCATATGTAGCACAGATCGATTGT
This sequence comes from Cetraspora pellucida, assembly GCA_910591915.1. Lineage (NCBI taxonomy): Eukaryota > Fungi > Glomeromycota > Glomeromycetes > Diversisporales > Gigasporaceae > Cetraspora > Cetraspora pellucida. Next base: position 19,768 of record CAJVQA010001589.1, read on the forward strand.
CTATTAAAACAATGGAAAATTTTTACATGCATTTATAGTAAATATAGTAAATAATGTTTATCCGAAAGCCAGAGAGCCTGAAATTAGATTATGTAATACAATTAATAAATGCGCCATTGTATTTTAAATATACAAACCAAAATGGATGCATAAAATGTTTAACATGAATAAATACATTACCACATGAAATATTAGGATCCCAATACGGTTATTCCGTTCCAAATATAATCCAAATTTGAGATTTAAACTAACCTTAAATACATGAATCAGTAACAACTGCCAAATAAAAATAAATAATCAGAATTAAAAATTTGTTATTTCTAAGTTTATCGACTAGTTATTATAAATTGTGGGTATCAGAACTTTATTTGATTGTACATTATGTCAATATGAATTTGATAATCTAAATATAAATTAATGTCGAGAAGGCGTGTGAATTTGAAAAAGTATAATGTTCATCTTAATTTGTCTAGATAAAGGAATCTCGTAGATTATGCAAAAGATACAAGGCAATTTTAGTATCGGTAAAAAAATATAGTAAATACAAAAAATACAACAGAAAACAACAATTTAGTCTTGTTTAACGCAAATAATATAATAACAATACGTTGTCCGAATTGAGATGATGATCATCTCACCCATGAGATATTTGTAGCACAATTTGTTAATCATTAAATCGATATGTTGTTGTGAAACTATAAAGACAGAACAGCAGGCATCAAAATTCGCCAAATTCTTAAAACGATGGTAAAACCCTGCATTTTAACTGTTTTCAAAAAGGTGTGAACAGGTGAAATCACTTATCACGGGAAATCACGAAATTTCCCAGATTCCCAGAATTTCAGACCCCCTTATAATCGAGTCAATATAGCTGTATTCAAAAAGGTGTGAACATGCGCAAATTTTTACTAATAAGAATTTCTCTGGTTCTTCGATTTCCTACGAAGGATACGAAATCGTTGTTCACACCTTTTTGTAACTGACTGTAATTTTTACCATATATATAATAAGAATTTGATTTCCACATTGATTTGTGAAAATCGGTACGTCTTTTTAGTAGCACAAACCGAAATTTAGTTCCATGACTGCCCCCCTGATAGCCATCCAATTAAATTACTGTTAAAATAATTCGAAAGTGGTATCTTTGCTAGCATTTTTTTTTTCTAAAAATAGATTTATTATGATTTTCTTGATAAAAATCTCGTGTAACAATGGCTCGTAGGGTATTGTTTCATGCCCCATAATTTTTGTATCTAGTCAATCAGGTAATTACAAAAAGCACATGCCAAATTTAGGGAATGAAATTAGTACTAAAACCATTAACGTAACTTTGGGGCTCGAAAATAATTTTTGGTCACAAAAATGCAAGTCCGGAATGTGTGACAGGTTACGCTTATTAATCAACAACGGCTTATATTAAACAGATTTTGATGTTAAGGCTTGGGGTGGATAGAGTTATAAGGAGGGATTTAGGTTCATAGGCAGAAGTTTGTCTGATTGGCTAATAAATAAGATAGCTGCTCAACACAGTCACGCGAAACCAGGAACGGGGAAATTAGTGCATTATAATATTAGATATTATAAAGATAACTTCTTAAATATATTTAAATTAAATATATATGGCTTTTAGCATAAACATGCAAATTAGATATAAAGTCAAATAAATTATTTATGCTTGGTTCAATAAGTTTTGTATTTCTGTTAAATGGATATTAATTCAGGCATAGTAAAAATGGTAATATGATAACAATTTTTATCAGGATATAAAATCAATTTAAACTGGGTTTCTAAGAATGGGATTTTTATTTTTATATAAGAAATTTATAATGAACATGTTAAAGATTAGTTCATATATCTTTTATATATATATATATGAAAATGATACTCAATAACTTTTTTAAATAATGTGCAATTAATTTGACATAATAAACTTTCTAAATAAAGCTCAAAAATTTTAATTATTAAATAATATCTGATAAAGAATTTTATGAGTGTTCAATAAGCATGTAAAATTTTTTATAACAAGAATTTTATTTAAAGAAGTAAGAAACAGACTTCTACTCACCTATATTCTCCAATCAACTATACTTGTAAACAATGCACAGAATGTTATCTCAACTTTAACTGTATACAAAACAAATACATATTTAATATTCTTACCAACTTTACAACCAAATTCCTAGGCAGAAAAATTAATTTCAACTCTTCTACTACATTCAACCTTCATGCAAATCTGCTTAAATTATTATATTTTATTGTACTATGAAACTCTATCACAATATCTCTACAACCTAATATTATAATATACAACAATATTATACTTAACATTTTTATACAAAATCAAGCTGCATAAATTCTTTATCAAATTATACAAAACAATTCATTCAATTTACAATTTATATTTTATACTAATGATTCTGTAAACAATATTACTAATAATAGATACAAAATAGATATTAATTGGATTCAAATTCAAGATAAAACTATCTTGCATCATTACTTAGCAGAAATTAAACTTTGGCTTTCATCATACAAAACAGAACTTATAGCAATCCTTTCTACTATCAGTACATATTCAAAAATAAATATTATCATTATTTATATTGACTTACAATCAATAATTACAAATACAATAAGCTTATATAGTTACCACCTACATCTAATAAAATATATTTTTATAATTACTAACTAATATGACATATACTACTAAACTTTATTACAACATATTAAATTTAAATTAGTTTTCAAAAAATAATCATACATAATAATAATATACTAAATGAAATAGTTGATAAACTAACTAAAAACTAAAACCAATTACACACACTTAGCTTTCTTCATATCAATATATACAATTCATTATATTACTTCTATCATAACAAATATATTATAGAGCAACTTATACAAAAAGTATTAAAAACATTAATAATGCTTATAACATAGCAATGTGATCTTCTTAACATCAAATAAAAAATATTTTTTCTCTATTTTTGTAAATTAACTGAAATACTACTTGGCTTTTGTTTAATAATAATTACAAAAAATCTATATTTTATATCAGTTTTATACTATATCAAGAAAAAATATTTAAAGTCAAGCTAATACTAAAAATATTATCTATACTATTTTACTTATATTATCTTTATCCAACAATATATCCTAATCTTAATTACATCTTATACAATGTATACAATAGTTAGTTGCATTGTCTAACTTGTCTAAACTCATTTATATTTAATTCTATTATTACCAATACAATACAACAATTCTTTAATTATTTATGATTAGATATAACAACTATATAACTACAAGAATTACACAATAAACTCATTAATTACCCATGCTTTTCTTTAAATAACCTCATTAAAATTACACAAATATATGCACAACAATACAAGACATTAGTCTATTCTTATTTAGTATTGTCAATAAACATAGACATAGACATGAACCATTCATGGATATAGATATTTATGTCTATGAAAAACAAAAAAAACATGTTTATAGACTGTCTATAAATATAGATATTTATGATCATAGCCATGAATAACCAAAAAGATATAGCAATAGTAAAACATAAATTGTTATACAATATCACATAGTCTTTATTATTAATTATATAATCTATAAATACATCAAATTCTAATACTAAAACATTTATTTTAATTTATAAATTAATTAATAATAGTTATTAATTCAATACATAACACTTTCTAATTAATTTTTAACACATTACTAATATGTAATCTATTACTTTATTTCTGGTTTTAAAATATTAGAAATTATATAAAAAATGATTTCAGAAATAGTTTATAATACAGCTAAGTGAATCAATATAGTGTAGACTAAATTAAAACCAGACTATACTGATTTACAAAACACTTAGAGCTCTTATCTAGATCAGATTTAAACTTCTTAATCTAGGTTATGGCCTGAACTAATAGTCATATAGATCAAGCTTAATAATTAAACTTTAAGTCATAGTATATTGAGTTATGTGTTTTAAAATAATATAAAGTCAAAACATTTCAAGCTTTGTAACAAAAAGGTTCTTAACTTTGCTCATAATTTGAGTTTATATATTTTTATATTAAAAAACCAAGTTAATTATAATTTATATCTAATGCAAGATATTTATTTTTGAAACTTCTATATCTACTTTTTTAATATACTTAATAAAGTTGCATATTATTATAATAAAAAGTTAGTAAGAAGTATATATATCAAAAAGTAGTACAGAAAATAAATGTTTTGTGTTCCTAATCTGTTTAACTTATATCAAGACAATTTTTGATCTGTGATCCTTATAAGTTAGCCTAACTTTGATAACAGTCTAAAAACACCTATAAATAAATAATGTAAAAAGGTATTACTATAAATTAATATGCAAAATATCCTTGATTTATACTTTAGATATATTGTATTTGTTGGGTGTATTTTATAAAATATATATTAGTCTATTATGAAAAAATTTTTATTAAATTAGCTATTGAACTTTATAACAGATAACTTTTAAAATATATCTGGACAAATTAAGAAAGTATAAACTAAGACAATACTGTTTATCAATAATGTTTACTAAAATATTTCAAGAATTTAATCAGCAATTTGCTTATTAAAGATATATAATTGTAGTTATTTTTGTAGCTCAAAAATTAGAAAAGATGAACTTTCTATTATGAAAATTTACAATAAATTAGAATAGTCAAAATTGAATTTATTAATATAATGTATTAACCAATATATAAAATATACTATTTATTGCTTTTTTGACTATTTCTTATTACAGATTATATAAATGTTTTTCTTTTTCATATTAGACATTATCATGTTATATAATAAGAATAAAATAACAATAAGAATAAATAATTAAACTTTAGAACTCATATACTAATACATAAGACTTCAGTTTTATAAACCCTACTAAGTTTATAAAATATATTAGTATCTTTATATTAAGAAAATTTAGAGCTGCTAATCAAAAAAAATATGAGTCAAAAATTCTTTATGACATCTTATTGTTTTAAAAAGAATACTAAAACAATTTGATAAATATAATTTTATTAACATAGACTTATAATTTTAAAACTTATTGTTACTTAAATTGTTTTTTTTTATATATTAAAAAAGCACTTTGCAAAAATTATTATTTGTTTTAT
>CAJVQA010001590.1:0-24925 GCA_910591915.1 Cetraspora pellucida
TCTTTGTAAAAACTTCAATTGAATTTCAATAAAGTTAAAGGCATGGCCTCACTGTTAATATTTAAAAAAAATAAAAAGGTTATTAGTTAAAAATGTTAAGTAAGGTAATATTTAATGATTGTGAGCAAGTTGATCAGCAAGGTTGTTAAATGGATCATCTTGGTGTGCAGTAACTTTATAATAAATAAGTTAAATTTCATAAGACTTGATAAAGTTAATAAGTGTTTGTCAGATAGAGAAATATTGAGTATGAGTATAGGAAAGAGTAGATACTGATTGGCAGATGTTGTAGTATTTAGAGATTACTAATTGTGAGTCAGTTAATATGTAAACAGAGCAATGTCTAAAAGTAGTAATAATTACTAAGAGAATAGCAAGAATTTCAGCTTTGAAGAAACATAGCCATATTTTAACTTGTGCCTGGAATGAATTAATAGTTGTAGAGTTATCAACTTGAATCCAACCTATGTCCATAGAGCATTACGAGGTACCAAGATCAATAACAAAACCATTAGTGTAAAATGAAATAAATGATAAATTGTGATTTGAGTTAGCGATAGTCTGCAGATTGTTAACAAGTTGGCATGTTTCAAAAATAAGTAATAGTTGTTGTAAATTAATTGTGAATAAAGAAGAAGGTGGAATATATAAAGAATGTCGAAAAGCAACAGAATATGCAATATTAAGAAAGTTTGCATAAAGGTTGAGAGTTTTGTCAGGATTGATGTGACAAAACAGTTTAGTAGACAAGTTGGTAGGAATAAAAATAGTACATTTGTTAGCAATTGTATTTGAATTAAAATGGCATCTAGTATATAATATGGTAGTAGAAGAAGGAGTAGGGTAGAGATTAGAGAACTAAGACTGAAATGAGCAGTGCTAGTGGTTGATAAGAGTAAGACCAGTAGGTGTATTATGCCTTTTGGCCTTGCCAACAATTATTTGGTTATTAAGAACAGTAAGTAATCAAGGTTTAGTATTAGAAGTAAAGTAGCCAGTAGAGTAGTGAAGTAGTTTATAGAAGATAAATTATAATGATCATATAGAGTCAGTTGGTAAAAGTGACTTGTAGTAATGTTCTCAAGGATAGTAAACCATTGTGGTATAACATCTTTTGAAATTTTGTTAAGTCTAGGTGAAATATGTTGCCAGTGCAAAACACACAAGCTGTTATAAATAGTAAGTTGGTTCAAAAAAAGAAGTTTATAGTATCTAAGTATTTTTTTGAAAATGAGATATTTTGGATAAAAGAAAAGAAAAAATTTAAGAGATATAGTTCTGTTATTAAAAGTGTAAGGGATGTTGTAGATTGGGCTAATTAAAAAAGTTCAGCCTATATGTTTGATAAGTTGTATTATTTTGAAGTTTGTAGTTAATTGATTGGGTCCATTAATGGTTGGCTTAGAATGAAGAAAAATGTTAGTAGAAGACCAAAGGTTGTTTTGAAGTTGTTGAATACATATATAGGTAGATGTGTCTAGTAGGTCAGGATTGTTAAGCTGTTTAAGAAGATTGAGAATATGGTGTTATAGTTGGATATTCCAGATATGTTTAATGTTGTAAATGTGAGGATATAATAGAGTACTAGATGGTATTGTATGGCAAAGTTAAGCTTTAATCTTAACAAGACCAATGTGTTGAGTAAAAATTTTGTTGCAAGTAGCTTGGTTAATATCAATATTATGTAAACAGGATTCAAAAGTAAAGATAATAACTGTATTAATAATATAGCAGACATGTGAATCAGTTATATGTTTTGTTTTTGCAATTTGGATAAGTTGAAAGGACTCAGAGATAATTAATTTTGTTTGTTTAGATTGCCTATTATTTAAAGTAAATTAGCAATCTAAAAATTTAAAGAGTTGTTTAAAAGAATAAAGTAGAAGTAGATGATTATTATAAGAGATAGGAGTATAGTTGGATAGAGGGTTATTAGTAATCAGAATAGATTTTGAGAGATTAACTTGGATGTTTGCCATAGCATAGAATGATTTGGCTATAGATAGTATATAAGATAACTTAGTTTGTGAAGAAGCAACCCAAAGAGTATCATTCATATATGCTAAAACAGAGCATTGTTTTTGTAATGAGTTAGCTGTTTGAAGTTTTAGATTAGTGGTTCAAGTAGATTGTAGAGTATATCCAGAAACTTTTGAGTATATATATAAAATAAGTGGATTATAATAAATTTACCATAATTAAGATGTAATTATTTCAACTGGGTTAATACCATTGTGAACTGGGTAAGAGGAAATAAGACCAAGATTGGTAATAACTTAGTTGTAATAATCAGTAAGGAGATTAATAAGAATGTTGATAATAAATGAAGGAAGTGAGAGGTGAGAGAGTTAATATTTGAAAAGAGCAAAGTTTACAGAATCATATGCTTTGCTTATACCTTATAAAAGTAACCAAATATCTTTATAATTACAGATAACATCTTTAATAAGATTATTGAGAATGTAAATAGGAATTGAAGTGCTATTATTGAGAAGTGCAACATAGTTAAAAGGTGAGAGAATAGGGTTTAAAGAAAATACAGAGCTAAGTTGGTTTGTAAGAATTTTTGTGTAAAGTTTGCAAATGTGTTTAATCAGACTAATAGGTCATGTGAGATTAAGGTCATCATCAAAGATGTTACATTTAGGAATAGGATAAATTCTACTATGTTTCTATTGTTTAGGAATTCTGTTGTCAAAAAACAATGATTAAAGAGAGCTGTAATAGCAGAAATGCATTGGGGGCTAATATGTTTATGCATTTTATAACTAATGCCTGTAGGACCACAGGCTTTGTTATTAGGTAGTTGTGAAAGGGTTTGAAGAAGTTCTTTATTAGTAATGGGAGTATTAAATGAATGGTACCAATTTGGATTGATGTAAGGAAGTGAAAGGTATTGTTGTTACAAAAATTATTAAAGAGGCTTTTATTGATAGGGCTAAATGCAGTCCAATCATGAAAATGGGATTGGACATGTTGTTTAATAAGTGATGGATCTGTAATGAGTTGGTTTGGTAATTTTATGTTTGAAAGATGAACAGGTTGATGATTGAGGATGTTATTAATAGCCAAGATAGAATGTGTTATAAGAGTAACATATCTTTTATTAGTAGCTTTATTGATTTGTTATCAAAGTAAAAAAGAGTTTTTAAGATGACAGGTATGATAAAGTTGTTTTCAAATGAAGTAGGCATGTTAAAGCCATAGTTGAATATAGGAGAGGTTGGTGGAGTGAGTAGTTGAAGGTCACATTATAACTGTTTATTAATTTGGATGATGTTTTGGTTAATACTTAAGATATTAGAGAATTGGATGAGTTTTTTAACAAGTTTAATGATATGTCTGAGTTTTTTAAGAAAGAAATATAATAAAGTACTATAAGATAAGTATTGGTGATTGTAACTTTGTTTGCAGGAGATTTTGTTAGAAATTGTATGAGTAGCAGAATAGATTATAGAGCATTGAATTTTGTACCAAGTAGTTTTAATACTTTTATTATTATTACTGTTGATAAGAGTTTTGTGTAATAAAAGTTGTTAAGTTAAAGTATCAGCAAAAGAGTTCCAGTCTTCTGTAGTTATTGTTTTATAATTAAATATATAATGACTAATCCCAGTATGTTTCTATAAAGGTTTACTATAGGCATATGGAAATATCCAGGATGGTGATAAGAATCAAGTGGTCACTTGAGGTAGTGGTTTGACTGTTGTCAAGATTATAGAAAAGAAGGAATTGTATATTAAATTGGTCAGTCCAAATGTAGTTAATGTGACTACTGCTGGTATTGTTAGACTAAGTAAAGTGTTTGTTGTTAAAATGGGCTTCAATATTATACATATTGGTGTGATTAAGAAAGTTGATGAGTTTATATTTGGAAAAAAACTGTAAGTATGATCCTGTGTATTAAAGTTACCAAAAATAATAGGATGAAGATGGAGTTGAAAGGCTTGTTGAATCCAGTTAATTACTGTATTTTGAGTTTGGTTGTGAGTAGTTAGGTCAGTAGATAAGAGGTATACTGAGATAATATGAAGTTTGACATTGATTTGAAAGAAAATATTAAGTGCAATGGCTCCTCCTGAGGGAGTATGAACACTATGAATGTGAGGTTTAAGATGATTACGAATCTTGATGGCTGTTCCTTCTACAGAAGTAGAAGAGTTAAACCAGTAGTAGGTAAAAAAGTTGTTGTTGCAGAAGAAAAGGTTAGTTTTGTTAGAATTTTTGTTTCAGTAATGCTTGCAATAGATATGTCATTATTAAGACAATAATCTTGCCAGGCTTCTCTTTTTGTTAGATCATCAAAGCCTCTGACATTGAGTGTAGTGATAGTTAGATTAAGATGATGAGAACTTGGATCAGAAGAATGTAAAGTAGAGTTATAGTCAATAGAAGTTAAATGATAGTCATTAGAGAAGGAGTCAGATAAAATAGAAGTAGAGCTAAAGGAGTTGGATTTGAGAAGGAGGTTATAGAATAAAGAAAAAAGGTGTAGAGCAATAATAATATGATCTAATAGGAGAGTGTCATTAGGAAGATATATGTGGGTTTCATTATAGGATAAGTTAACAGAAAATGTAATATTAGATACAGTTTTGTTGTTATTATATTTGTCAATATGTTGAATTAAGGTTTGAATAGTTTGACTATGAGAAAGAAGTAGTAGATTGTAATTAAGAAGGAATTTGTTAAAGTATATATGAAGATCATAGAGGATTAAAAATGTTGTAAATAATTTTTCAAAATTGTCTTCTACAGAGTCGATTACCATATGCTCGGCTCTCACAGCTGTGCAAGGTACTATAGTCTGCCCTGTAAATTGGGTCTGACCATCATTAACTTGGTCTTCCACATAAATAAACTTATTTACCTGTCTACTTATCTTATTTTTTTTACTAACTACAATGAATGCATCTTTTAATAAGGTGGTAGCTGCTTTAATGTTGGATATAGAAAACAAAGAACTTAAAAAAAGGATTGTGAAAAGAGTGAGTCTAAGATGGAGACAGGTTGGAAGTCAAGGTTGAATTTCTTTGATAAAAATTTTTTAGCTACTAGATAGGCAGTATCATTAAAATATTTTATAATTTGTAGATATGTTGGCTTTTGATTTTTGATAATATCAAAGTATGTAATGATTTGAGCAAGAAATTTAGTATCAATAATGTTTTTTGTAAGTAAGTTAATAGCCTCCTCATTGGACAGAGACTGTATGTTATGTTTTTCAGCAGCTGTTTGGTAATAGAGAGAGAGGTAATAGTAAAAATAATAGTTATGGCATTTAGGATTGGTTTTTACTTTGTTTTGTTTACAAACAAAGTTTTTAGTTTGATCAGCTAGCAGTTTAAATCTTTAGTAGAGATAGATTGGTCAAGTAAAGCAGCATGTTCTTTGTTTTTGTAGAATAATGTAGAGTTGAGAGTTGGATGAATCCAAGTTTCATCATCTTAAAGAGGGAATGTTTGGTGAGATTTAGTTAGGATATCATTAAATAGCTTAGTGCTATTATAAAATTTTTTATCATCGAGATATTGACATTTTTTGTTATTACAAGTGAGATAGTAAAAGTTAGTAACACAAGTTGCTTCTTCATGTCACTCTTGAAGTAAGTTGGGTTTTTTAAAATTATAAGTTTCAGGAAGGTGTTTGGAGAGTTAAAGAATAAAATGTTAATGAAATTGAATTCTGAATGAGGTGCAAACTTTTTCTTTATCAATATTAGAAGAAAATTGTTTGCTGTAGGGAGGGTAGTAGGTATCAAACTAGGAATTAAAGTGATCAAGAGAATTTTTTAATGAAGGAATACAAAATCTTTCAAGAAAAAGAGTTTTGGGAATATTAAAGAAGAGTTTAATATTAAATCTGCAATTTGATTAAATAATAAGATATTTTTGTTTGAGGTCAATGGTTTGTATAAAAGATTCAATTTTAAATCTTTTAAGTCTAAGCTAAAGGTCTTTAGCAAATTTTTGGTAGTCATTAGATTATAATTATTGGATAGAAAAAGGTAAAAACATGCAAGATTAAGACAGAATTGAAGGCAATTGTGAGCTGTATATAGGGGAATAATAACTGATAAGGTGAAGATTTCAAGATAATTAAATTTAGTGAATAGAATGGTTGTAAATTTAAGGATAAGGTTTTTGAGAATAGATTCAAGAAGATCAAAAAGGATAGTAGTACTTTTGTCAATATTAAAATTGTTATTGTAGATAAGATCAGTTAAAAATTCAGGCTGTTGTTCAGCCATAATATGAATAATATAGTAGAATGAAGCTTTGAGTGCAGGTTAAGTGGCAGTAGCTAACTTAATTTCTTTGCCAGAATAAAAATCATAAAGGAATTTTTTAAAAAATGAGAAGAGTTGAAGAGAGAATGTAGTTTAAAATTTTTTATTAGGTTGTATTTTTTCAGTAATAGGAAAATTTGTAACCCAGTCATATGTATGTAGGGTTGGATTTTAGTTTAAGAATGCTAGAGTAAGATTAGGAGAGAGGTTTGTTAGAAGTATTTTTAAGTTGGTTAGTATTGTTAGAATTGTTAAGATTCAGATTGGAAATATTAAGATTACTAGTAATAAAAGGTTGGTTAGAAGTAGAATTAGTGTTAGTAATTGTAAAAAAAAAAGAATCAATAAAATTAGAAGAAATTGAAGTTTGGTGCAAGGATGTAGTAAGAGGATTGGTAGTTTGAAAAGATTTATATAAGATATTTTGGAAGGTTTGAGTAAAATTTTTCTTAATTTGGGATGAACTAGCTTCATGTTAAGATAAGACAGTCATACAAGTAAAATGATAGACTTCATTGTTTTTAGAGATATATTTTTTAGTATAGTAGTGATGCTCGTTCCTCTTGATACAACCAATTGGAAGAAAGTATTTTGGGCAAGTATGGTAATGCATGTCTGATGTGGAAGATGTTAAAACACTATTAGTAGAGGAAGAGAGATTAGTCATGAGTTATTAACTAGTTTTGTTAATTTTTTTGAGTTACTATTGATGTGAGCAGTTGTAAATTTAGTAACTTGGATATAATTTGTGTTTGAGGTTGAGATGAATTTGATGTGATATTTGTCACAGAGACAAGTAATTACAGAAGTAGAAGTAGAAGCTTGGAAGAAATGAGTAATCTTATTTAATCTAAGATTTTTTGTTAAACAACTAATAGGTTGAACTTTGGGAGAAATTAGATAAGCCTTGTTATTATTTCTTCTTCATAAAAGGCAATTCCAAAACTTTTAGAGAAGTTTTGATAAAAGTAATCAAGGTCTGCTGTATCTGGTTCTTATTGAATTAGAGTAGTCATTATTAAATAATAAGAAGTTTAATGTAAATTTTCTTAAAGACTTAGAATTTTTTCTTTAAATTAACTTAGAAATATTTTCTAAATAGAATATAGTTGTAAATAATAAGTTTTACAAGGGTTGCAGATGGGTGCAAGGGTTATAGTTTAAAAATGTTATAGGGATAATACTAGAATATAACCAGGGTGTTAGAGTTACTAATATGACTTAGATACTAAATATAAATAGGATTTGCAATACAAATTACTGTATAATATTAGTCAAGGCTGAATATAACAATAATTTATTGTGTGAATAGGTTTCTATTAATAGATGGGTTACAAGATATTGGTGTAAATTAATAAAGTATAGATTAGAAAATGATTATATAGTTATATGAAAAATTGTAAGGAAAAAAGGAGATGAGGTAGGAACAAAAGATAGAAAAAAAGTTTTACAAGAGAATAAATATTAAATTTAGTTGTAGTTCAGTCAATATTGGGTCAAAAATCTTCGTTTAAAGCTTGTTTTGACTGGGTAAATATGTACTATAACTTTACTTAAGAGTATAGAGTAGGTTAAGGCAGTAGAAATTACAAAATAGATAAAAATTATAAACTGAAGACTAAAGACTGTCAGTACAGATTTCTTGATGAGTTTGAAATATAGAAGCTTAATATTTTCAGAATATATATAAAATAATGAGCTGAACAAGTTTACTTAAGAGCTTAGTGCAGATTGCTTAGTAAAATAAATAGTTATAAGTATTTTTTGACAGACAAATTTTTTAGTTGATTTTTGTACAATAGATTTGCAGAAAGAGTTTGCCAAAAATTTTGTATATCTTTTTAATAGCAAATTTCAACTTTACAATTAACAGATTTTTAATAATAAAAATTATCATATATTTATTTCTGAAATTATTTGCCTTTATAAAATTGCTTTTTAAATGATTGTTTTTTATATTGTTGATTTTTTTGAGAATGTTTATTTTTTTGCATATTTTGTGTTTATTGAATATGTATAACTCTTTGAGAACATCATACTTTAGCTTAAAAGTTATTATTTTTTTTAGTAATAATTAAAATATATATTAAATATATATATATATATATATATATATTTATTTATATTTAAAGGCTGATGTTAATGGCAGTTAATGCCTTTATTTGTGCTTTTAGTGAATACATTATATATTACTTGTACAGAATGAGTATACAGCTAGTCATACATATAACTTTTGATTATGTATTTAAGTAGTCTGCCCAAGAGTTCTACACTAGCTATTATACCTATACTCTACTAGAAAACTATCTAATTAAACATACTGATTTCTATACTACACCTAGACAATTAGTACTCCAGTTCCTGTACATCTAAGTGCCAACTAACTCAACATTTAGCCTTCCTTCTGTACATCTGTCAAGCTGTTATACAATTATTTTCAGAGTATGACACCTGACTATAAGGCTCCAGGAGCCCTTCTGACAACTACCTACCCACTTTACAGAATATTAACAGGGCTTGTCCTTACAGAGTTCACTCAGATCCTAGCACTTATTTCATAGCATATCTCTAGTACTTTTAGTATACCTTTGCTTTTTCTTCAAATTCCCAATCCAGATAGCCTAGTAGGACTATGACCAGTCCATTTGTATATCAGATTAGCCTAATATCCTTTTCCTCTTGTCCTCTCAGTTTGATTTCTAGTGGCCTGGTTAGTAGTACCCTCTACCTAAAGGTTTTTGCCTGTTCAGATACTTCATATTGGTATTCATTTTCTAGGTCTAGCCTTTACAGTAGTACTGTCAAAGATCTGTGTTACCTCTCTACTTGGGTCTTCCCAAGTGGACTTCTTGTTTCTTAATTTTTACAGATTTACATAGCCACAAGAACTTATTTTGGGTTTGTATCACCTAATGCTGGTTTGCATTCCTCTGTATAACCAGTTACACAAATGCCTCATAACCTGCCAGTCATGCTGGTGTGACTATAATTACAGGTATCTTTACCTAATCGTTAGGAACAGTTGCTGTAATATGAATATTACATAGGTGATTATCCAATTTTCACTGTTCATGGGTTTTGAACTCACAACCTACTACTTGAAGGGTTAACAACTTATCCACCTTTACTAAGTTACCACACCTTTTTTGTTTATCTTATTTCTTTTATTATTACAAAACTTGAATTTTGAGTTGTATTTAATTTTATTTAATTTAATTTTATTTAATTATTTATTTTATTCTAATTTTTTTTTTATAAAATTTGAGCCTCAAGTTCTGTTTGGCTTATTTCTTTTATTACTACAAAACTTAAGTCTCAATTTCTATTAAATTTAATTTTATTTAATTTTATTTAATTATTTACTTCTGTTCTAAGTTTCTTTTACAAAACTTAAGTCTCAAGTTTTGTTTAACTTATTTTTTAATTACTACAAAACTCAAGTCTTAAGTTTTATTTAATTTTATTTAATTATTTATTTTTAATCTAATTTTTTTTTTTACAAAACTCAAGTTTCAAGTTCTATTTAATTTTATTTAATTTAATTTTATTTAATTCATTATTTTTATTCTAATTTTTTTTTTTACAAAACTCAAGTTTTGAGTTTTGTTTAACTTTTTTTTTATTATTATAAAACTCAAGTTTTGAGTTCTGTTTAATTGTATTTTAATTAATTTATTTAATTATTTATTTCTATTCTAATTTTTTTACAAAACTTGAATCTTGAGTTCTGTTTACTTTATTTCTATTTAATTAGATTAATTAATTAATTTATTTTATTCTAATTTTCTTTTTTTACAAAATCTGAGCCTCAAGTTCTGTTTAATTTATTTCTATATATAATTCTTTTTTTATAATATAAATTTTTTAATAATTTTTTTTTTTATTTTTTTAGAAATATTACCAACAACTTAATGCACTCATTCTACTTAGCAAGATTATTTAATATTAACAACTATATTAAATGCATCCAGTTTTTAGCAAATAAAATTGAAATTAAATATGCAAATAATAATCAAAAATGGTTTTGCTACCAAAAGTTGAGATCAAAAGAAGATCTTGATTTTGCAAGCAAAATATTTATTAGAATGGATAACATATTAGAAGTAAGCCAGGATCTCTGCGAAAATAAAAGGATTTACAAAGTCAAATATGAAGAGCTTCATATATATTCTTTAAATAAAGGTAATAAAATTTATAAATAAAAATGATAAAACTAATGCTTATAAATAAATTACTAATAAGATTTTTTAATTATTGAATATTGATAAATATAATAAAGAGGAAGTAATATGTACGAAGAAGGAAATAGTGATAAGTATAAAGAAAAGAATAATAATAGATATGAAGAGAATGATGATGGATATAATAAAGTTGACAAATATGATAAAAGTAATAAAAATGGTAAAGGTAACAAATATGATAAAGGTGACAAAAATGATAAAGGCAACAATTATAATAAAGATAAAAGATATAATAAAGATAAAGATAAGCAAACTTTTATCAAAAAGCAACATATATCTATTAGTAATTAATTAATTATTTATTTATTTGTTCTATTTTGCTAAAGTTTTTTTTATATATTTTAGATATATTAAAATCTATATCTAAAATTATTAAAAGCCAACATTCAAAATATTTTAAACTTAAAAGAATTTACACTAATATCATCAGTAATTGTTTAATGTTAAGTGCAATTGCTTATAATTCAAATATAGAAAAAATTGAAATTTTTTCTGAAAAATGTAAAGCAGTACTAAAAATAAAGAAGAAAATACAACACTAAAGCCTGTTAATTATACTTATATTAAAGAATTAGTAAATAAAATTCAATTTTCAGAATTTGTACTTGTGGATCTAGAAGATGCTATAGTTGGTCCAGTGAGTCTATTAGGTTTTTTAATGGAGTATGAAGTATTTGAAAATAAAGCACTTATTGGAAATAGACTAAAAGTTGCAAAGTTATATCATGAGTTTTGATTATTAGAAGCAGGCCTTCCAGTAGTTGCTTCTTTTTACAATTATAACTTTGGTATACCAAAATCTACATACTATAAAGAGATTACTGAAATTTTAAAAATTGTAATAAAGCAAAGTTCTATCTCAATTCAAACAAAATTTTGCATTCATCAATTAAAGATGCTCTTGATTTAGAATTCTATTTGGAAAAATATAATACTTAAGAAACATTATTAGAAATTGAAAATAGCAACATTCAAGAACAAATTATATTATTAAGAAAAGTACTACTCTTACCTTCTAACATTTTATCTGATAAGCAAATTATACAAACAATAGAAAAAAAATAAATACTTTTAATATACTTATGAGTACATGTTATGAATCTATTAACAATAATGATATCATTTCTTATATCTCAGAGATTTCTCAATGAATATCTTTGAAAATTCTCTATAAATTTGATTAAGCCTATACATATTTGAAAAATTGTATAAAAAACTTAACAACAAGACAAAAAGGCACAAAAGTAATATCTTAAGTTAATACTCTTCTTTTAGAAAAAATTATAATTTATAAACTATTAAACATTGAACAAAAAAATTCCAATTCTTTACAAATTAAACAAATTACCAATAATACAAATAAAAGAAAAAAAACAATAAATTTTGATAAAGTAACAATTTGAATGCCTGAATTTGCTAATAATATATCAGCTAGAAAGCTTCAAATATTTACAACATCTGAGTCATGTTTAGTTAAGCTATTAGAAGTATTTAATAATAATTGAGTATTATTTGATTTAACAGATAACATTATAATTACATAGTTAGAAAGTTTAGCAAAGAGCATTAGGTAGAATTTATTAACTATATTAAAAGGTAATTACTTAAATATTTTTAATATTTCACTAATATATTTTTTAATTAATAAATATGTTTATTTATATAAATATTTTAGTAAATAAATGTTTATTTTTTCATAAATATTTTGTAAAAAATAAATATTTTTACATTGCATACTTATAGCATATATTGGCTTAAAAGTGATTGTAACAATTTGCTATTACTGAATTTATTTTTTATTATAATTTTGTATAAATAATGATAATGCAATACAGTATATAAAATTACTGTACATGATGTGCACACAAAATTTTTTGAAATCTATCTTTTGCACATTGTGCACATTTTTGTGCACATGTTTTGTAATTTAGATTTTATATACTGATGCATTAATGCAATAATACTGATCTTACATAATTATAAAACAAATAAATATAAGTATAAATATTTTATTTTTTTTATTAATTAACTATTAAAATGTCTTCTATTAATCATAAAAACAAAAAATATTTGTGCAAATATAATTATTGTTCAAACAAAAATAAAGATGATTGTTAGTTACAAAAAATATATATGATTCTTATTTATAGAAGCAATAATATTTTCAACAAATTAATAAAAAAATTGATGAATATGTTAATCTAATACTATTAAATAGTAATAAGAATAATAGGTATATAATTAATTTTTTATTTTAATTAATTAATTAATTAATTTTAATTGTTAATTTTTTTGCAATTTAAGTAATTCTGAAGATATGCAATTAGATATTAATAATGAATTTGAAATTGAATTACCTAATCTTAATAAATCCAATTCTGAATTTAATTTTGAATTACTTTATTTTCATAATGAATCTAAATTATTATCATCTGATAATGAATCAAATCAGAATTAGAAGAAATACTTGAGAATGATAATAATTTTATTGAATTTTTTTAGACAATTCTGGTAATACTCAAATATTAATATTTAACTAAATTTATTATTATTTATACTTACTGTTGAATTATACAGAATTAGAATTAGAAAAATTAAATGATTCAATGAAAAAAGCTCTTAAATTACTTGAACTTAAAGCACAAAAAGAAACTTTAACAAATCAAATGTATCAAGAAATATTAGAAATTTTTAATTGTAAAAACATAATATTATATTTCACAAAAAAATTTTTAGCTAATATGGTTACTTTAACAGCAACATTTATTGATATGTATATAGATTCATGCTGTGCATTTATTGGACAATATGAGCAACTTACCAATTGTTCTATATGTAATAAACTATGTTATATTAATTAAGGCACTTTTAAGCAAAAGGCTTGCAAAAAAGCTACATATTTTTCTTTTAAGAATCAGTTTAAAATTCAATTTAAAAATCAAAATTATGTTGAGAAGATTTTATATAAATTCACATATCATTTCAATGAAAAATTTTATAATAATATTTTTAATGATATTTTATATAAAAAGCTTTGTTAAGAAGGATTTTTTTTTAATCCTTATGATATATGTCTTATTGGATCAACTGATGGTTACCAAATATTTCAACAAAAATGAAATAATTGTTAGGTTTTTTTATATATTAATGTAAACTTACCTTCTGATGAATGTGTAAAAAAAGAAAATTTGCTTATTGCTAGAATAATTCCTGAACCAAATAGCTCTAAAAAAATAGATTCATTTTTTTAACTATTAGTTGATGAGTTTAAAATATTGAAATGTATATATTATTAATTAATAATTTATTAGTTTAAAATAATAAATTAATAATACTATTATATTAATAGATGAAGTCAAAATAATTAATTATAACAATCTAAAATTTTTATTATGAGCACATACTATTATGTAGACTGGTAATATTTTAGCAATTATAAAAGTTTTAAATTTAATAGATCATAATTAATATATGGCTTGTCTATTTTGCAATATTTATGACATATATCATAATCATATTTACTACTTATTAAATTCAAATTTATATTCTTTATCTTATGATATTTTAAATCTTCCAATGCGATCTCATAAAGAATATAGTAAGGAAGTTACAAATATTAAAGAAATACATTCTAAAACTGAAAAAAATAGACAAACAAACTTTTGAAGTAATTTTATAATTTTATATAAATTAAAAATTTAATTAATTAAATTAATTAATAATAATTTTTTTAGAAATTAAAGGCGAATGCATTTTATTTGAACTTAATACAATACAATTTCTATAATCATTTTTTACAGATATAATGCATTTATTTTTTTTTTTTTTTTTTTTTTTTTTTTTTAGTTAAAGTCCCTATCTTGGGAGTTGTGATGTTTTTATTCAAGTATATTAGGACACAGCATGCCACCAAGGGCTCACCTTACATTGGAGGTTACAACTAGCCACACGTGCACTTTTGGTGCCTAATTTAAGTAGTCCACTTACACATTACTATATAAGTTTTACACTAGTTGCCATACCTGCAAGCCAACTAGGGGTCTTGCCTATTTAAACCCTCTGCATATGCAGTTCTCTTTGTATCACAAGAACATCTCAAGGCACATCCATCCAAGTTCCTGATGCTTATCATTATTCTTAGGACTACTTTATTCTCGATAGGAAACTTACTAGAGCCTTTATGTCTCATACATATAGATCTAGTTTTATGCAACATGCTATAGTTATCTAATACTTGCAATCAAGGGGTTACCTATTTAACTGCTATGTTACACTATTTCTACCCTTGTAAAGTTTACTAGAACCTCAGTACCCATCTTTCCGGCATCTTCTCTATCATCCTCTACTAGTCACAACTTAGAACTGTTGGTCTCATTTCAGACTACCAATCCAGATGGCCTGGTATGGTATACTTCTGTATCCTTTTCCTCTAGTGAACCTGGCAGCCTAGTTGGTTATGTGCTCCTCTACACATATTTGCTATTCAGTTTTAATTTTCGGTTCCTATGAAGGTGTTTTATAGGCATCAACGGTCCAATGGTATCATTGAAAGTTCATGCTACCTCTTTACTTAGAAATTTTCAAGTAGGTTTTCATCAGCTAGGTTTCTTAGTCTTCTATGCCCTGTGGTCTTATCATGGGTTTGTAACAAAGTCTTATGCAACACCGGTTAATATTCCTCTATGTATATATAATGTTACACTTTATATAGATGCCTTGAGCTCCCAAAGTTGAAGGAACCCAATCTGGTGTATCTGGGTAACAGCCCCATGAGGCCAACTAATCAACAGGAGACAGTTACCATAACGCAAATATAATTTTCAAATTTCATCATAGGTGAGATTTGAACCTTAGACCTGCCACTTGGAGGATGATAATCCAACTACTACATTAGGATTACCATCCTCACATTTATTTTTTAAAGGAGTAACACCTGCAATCTACTATCATTAGTCTGGTCAGTTTTTTTTTAGCAACAAAAACAGAATTAAATAATAATAATATATATTTTCTAAAATCTAATATTTGGAAAAAAATTGAAAAAAATATGTCTAATAATATAAAAAGCATGCTATCAGAATTTGGTTGACTTCTAATAAATATTAAATATTCTAAAAGATTTAAAGCAAAAGAATAGATGAATTGAACAATTCTTTACTTAATCTCTTTGCTAATTCTCTATATGAATGAAAAGTAAGTATATTGAATATTATTATAAATTACAATTATATGTTTTATTAATACTTATTTTAGAATTATAGAAGGATGAACTTTATATGTACTTGCTATTTAAAAATGTTGTCAATATTCATTTACAATATATAATATTAATAATATAGATTCATAATTTCAAAAATTTTTTTACATTATGAAAGGTATTTTTATCTTTTTATATTTTAAAATAAATAAATAAAATAATAATATTTTATATAATTATTTAAAGTTTATAGTCAATATAATTAAGAACAACTTTCTGTATTTGCTATAACATTTCATTATTTACTTCATATTACTTATTCAATTCATTAATGTGGTCCTTTATAGACACATTGGCAATATCCAATAGAATATTTAATTGGAATACTTCAACTAATAGTTAATTTACATCTTAATCTTTATACAAATTTAATTAATAATATTCTTTTATTAGAGCAGTTTAATCATTTAAAATATATATCAGATGATTATTATTATAAAGATTATAAAAAAATAGATTTTGGTAATAAAGTGTTTTATTAAACTAATAGTAAAGGTGAAGAACTTTGGTGGCCTACAAAATATTATACAATTGATTCAATAAGTCTTGAATTTAAACATTTACTTTAATAATACTGAGAAAGTTATAGTTCAAAAATTTAAGCAATACAAGTAAGTTATTTATTACTATAATATAAGATTATATTTTATATATATTTAAATTATAATATTATGTTTTCTATATAGTTAAAATGTAATGGTAAAAAATATGCATGTTTACATACTGCTAATAGTTATATAATTGAATCAAAAATATCTTTGCAGAATGAAGATATATCATGAGATAATTCTTGTATAATGGTATTTATATTATAATTTAATAATATATTTTAAAATTAATTTAATTAAATTTTAATATTTTATAGTATGAATTAAAAGTATCTGAGCAAAGTTAAAAAACTAAAAAACTTGTAATCAAACAGTTTTTTGATAGAATTTTGTGGTATTTTATTCATGAATATAATAATGTAAGTGTAATGCTTGCATATATTAAATATGCTAATGTATATGATGAAAAAACATATATATTTGAATTAAAAAAATTTTGCTATTTTGGACATAAAGATTTTATTGATGTTAAAGCAATCAAGAAATGTATAGGATTTTTTAAAATTGATAATGAATACTATATATTAGATAAAAAAATAATATAATTCTATAATGCTTTGCATATTTATTTTTAAATAAAATATTAATTCTATACTAAAGATCATTCTGTATCGATTCAATATATTTATTATGCATTAATTCTGTACTAAAGATCATTTTGTATCAATTTAATATATTTATTGTGCATTAATTTAGTATTAAAGATTATTTTATATCAATTCAATATATTTATTATGTAAAAAAAAAAACTCTTTTTTGCAGATTACAAAAACACTAAGTAAAAAATAATTGACAAAAATAAGTTATGTTTTAACTAGTATACTAACTAAATAAATATAGATTTTAGCTCTTTTCTGGCCCTTGGGCTATATAAAATACATATAACAAGCAGCACAATTATAATATAAGACAAAATTAAATGAAAAAAGAACAAAACTTTCTACACTACTGTAGACAAAGAAAATGAACACAGGCCAATTGGCCCCACATCTCAGTTCTCTTTTGAGACAACACTGCAACTACAAATGAAAAAACAAACTGTAAACACTAGCAATACTTTACTTCAAAAAAATAAAGGCAACAACTAACAAGATCCTATATACTCTAATATACTTCTAAAAAAAAGACACACACTTCTCCCTAGACTACAAAACAACAAAAAAAGTGGGCAACCCAGCTTACCCTCAACAAATCCCACTATGACATCACTAAATGCAAACAACAACAACAATAATCTCACTCAAACTGGTTCTGACAACACCTTAACAGGAATTACAGGCATTAACAACAGCCACATTACCATCTCTCATAATGATTACACAAATATTACTATAAGTGGCAGCAGCAAAGCAGAGCACATGTCCCTGACAGAGCCTATACCAAACAGTCTAGACCTTACAGACACACAACAAAACAAACCTGAGACCAAAGAACAAACAAACCCCAACAATCTAAATATGGAAACTGAATCTGTCGCTACAATAACTAGCAATTCTGATGAACAAAAGCCTTTACTTACAGCCAAATCACACAAAGAAATATCATTACACAAAACATAACACAAGACAACATGAAGATAGACCATACCCAAGAATAGGTAAACAGTATATATAACAATCTGCAAAAAAAATCACACAGCCTTTCAACAAAGAACTATGGAACTATGATGAAATCATTGTCTCTCTAAAAACAAAAAACAGAATTTACAACTTCGTAGAACACAAACTACCTACCAAATCCACTAACTTCCCACTTTACCTAGCCATTGAAGCCAAATTCAAACATCAAGACCCAGCATTTTTTCTTATCTTACAAGAGACAAATACTCGATACCCCAGCATCAGACTGCCTATAAAGACCTATTCAAGACAGCAATAGACAACTATAAGAAAGCTCATAAAATTACAATAACAACCAAAGCAATTAGAGACACTATACATATAAAACTCAAACAAAAATTATGATTGACTATCTAACTAATACTAACTTTTTAACAAATATGCCCAGAACCTTCTGTTTTTTAATCAAATACTATAAAAAGTTTACTAGAAATGAAACTCCAATTAACATTCAAGACATACAAGATGCAATACAGTCTGCCTTTTCTGCACAACTGGGTCTACTTTCTGCAAACCCAAATGAAATCCCTAGTGAAATTTTACAGATACTTCCTTTCAGCTTTCTCATAAAACAAAGATCACAAACAAAAGCAATAGTAATTGCACAATATAAAATATATAACTTCAAGCAACTACTACAAGAATACTTTATTACACTCAATCCAACTCCAAAAAATATACAGGACCTAGATCCTGCAGTGAGACATCTCTTTCCAATTACCAAACGAAGCCAGCTAAATAACCTAGCATTCTACAAAAAAAGATTACAAGACTTCTATATCTGTGAAACTATACTCTCAAACTACTTCAACCTACTACCTCCTAAACAATCACTTCCATTAGCATACCAAGATTTCAGCAGTAAATACAAACTCTATTTTTCATTAGACCTACAAGATCCAAACACAGATATTACACAAGTCATAAAACCTCTCAGAGAAGAATTTACTTTCAAGAACCTTCCAAACAACTATATCAAAGCCAAGGCATTCCTTCCAAAAGATACTAACAAAATCAGAACACCTGATACATTTACTTTTCCAATAACAGACAACCAACAAGCAAAACGATTCATAGATCAGATTACATCAATTTACAAGTTCTCTTTCTTTCTACTACCTAGCATAATGCTAGCAAACCTCACAGACAAACCCACCCTACCCGAAGATCTACAGGAAATTGAAGACTTCAATATCACATTCCAGATACCTAAATTGACATACCTGAAAACATCAAACAAACAGACATAAAAATACAAACCAGGATGAAAACAAAAACTCACCTAAATCTGCAATTTCAAACTCATCAACAGAAATCAAAAACTAACTAAACATTAAAAAAATAGACTTTACTCAAACATCTATCCCAATTACACAACAAACAAAAGCAAAGGACACACTAAAACTATTATGACAACATTTCACTATCAACAACATTCCAGACAATCTCCTAGCACTACCACCCCTTCAGAAACAAACTGGAAGATCTTCTCATCTAAGATTTAACCATAACTGCATACCTTAGCAGTTCAAATACATCAACACCAACTCTTACCTCTCCAATAAACCAGCTTATCACCAATTTTATTAATATTAATGACTTAACAATATGTACTCACAATGTGCAAGGAATCAACAACAACCTCAAACTACAACTTTGGCTTGAATATTGCTATAAACAAAACTTTCATATTATTTGCATGCAAGAAACAAAAATCACAGAATCCACTTTTACAAAACTCCAAGTAGCTAACCTATACTACAATATATACACATCAAACTGTAATGCAGACAAAAAAAAATAAAAGAAAGCAGCCTTGGAACAGCAATTGCACTACATCCACAACTTCAACTCTATATATATAACATCACAACATGCCCAGGCACTGCAATTATGATAGATCTGTTCTTTCTATAACGAAATAAAACCAGAATTATATCAGTCTATTTACCAACATCCAACCAGCAACTCTCAACTAGCACCCAAAACATAGTAATAACATAGATACAATAGGCCCAAACAAGATCCTATCATATTGTTATTGCTAGGAACTTCAACAACAACTTACTATCAAATACAAGCAAGAAAAAAACTTCTTTGCTCCACTATCTTACTACTTATACTCTTATAAGCACTTTTAACCATTTTGAAATTAGTACACCAATCTGACAACGAACAAACCAATCTAGCCAAATCAATGATATATGGATCTCATGTAACATAATACACCAAATTGACATACCAATCCTAATGGCCTCAACAGAATCTATAAGAAGTGACCATAAAATAATACATACAATCTGGAATACCAACTTTACAATTAAACATAAAAGACACAAAAAGAAGAAAAGAACAATATATATATACAAACAAATAGACAAGGACAAGTGGGAAGACTTTAAAACAAAAGTTAACTCATATATAAAAAACACAACTAACATGCCAATCAATCCAACCTCTTGCATCGAAACTCTCAACAAACAATGACACAAACTTAGTATAGCAATAAAAAAAGCAGCTAATGAAACAATTCTAACAACAAAAGTTACACCTTACACCCACTTGGCATTTATCAAAAAATCAATGCTACTCTACACTGCACTAAAAAATCTAAATAGAAGCCTATATATACTCACATCTACCAAACCACCTACCTTATTACAACAAATTATCATACAAATCAACCACCTACTGGAAAAAACACAAACATTAACAGACCTTTCTATTAAAACTCTTAGTGAAATAGTCTAACTTATACCAACTTTAGCAACACTGTTAACCAACTACATACAGTTCACAGCACCCTGTATAATGCATGAAATATTAAGAACCAAGCAGCCCAGCGAAACCGAATCCAAATAGTCATCTCTAAAAGACACTTAAATTTTACAGACAATACAACAAAAATGATCTATAGCATCTTATATAGATACACAGACCTAGTAATTCTTCATAATATTAAACAAGCAGAGAATGTAATTACCTTACCTACACAAATAAAACAATATGTACAAGCACATTTCGGAAACTGGACAAAGGCAAACTTACCTAACAATACAGAGTGGCCCAACTGGAAGCCAATCTACAGTCCTATTACTAAAATAAACCCTCAGTAGTACTCTACACTAACTGACATTATCACAACTGAAGAACTAGAAAACACATTAAAAAAATCTCTCTTAAACAAAGCACTAGGCCTACAAGCAATCTTTAATGAAATTCTAAAACATCTTAGTTCAACAGCAAAGCAAATCTTACTGTAAATTTATAACACTTCCCTACTATTAGAAACCATACTAACCCAATAGAAAAAAGTAACCATCTATCCTATATTTAAAAAACCTACCTTTACAGAACAGCTCGACCACATCCATCTCATCACTCTTATTGAACATTCATAGAAAATATTTACCAAAATAATAAATAACAGACTCAACAACATAATGCTCAGATATCTCATTCTTTTATCTCACAATCATGTAGCCTTATTATTAGACTCTATGATACAGCCAATTCAAATACTACTACACATCCTAGAAGATGCAAACACTAAAAACAAAGAAATCTGGATTTTATCTCAAGACATGTCCAAAGACTACAACTTAGTATACATCCTACTACTTAACAAAGCATTGGCTCAACTATTATACCTACAAAAATCATTAATCTTATCATGGACATTTTTACTAATAGAACAAATACAGTTCTAACAAACTTCAAAACTATCAACTCTTATCTTGTACATGATGAACTTGATCAAGGAGAAACCATTATTTCACTCCTATAGTGCATCTTCTATAACCTATTGATATCAAGAATTGCTAAGCAACATAAGAGATACGAATTACAAACTAATACACTAATTGGCAAAACATATTATAATAACATTAGCTGCCTGGCTTACATGGATGACACCATCTGGATTACACAAAATAAACAGCAACTACAAGAAATTATTACAACTGCCACCTCATTCTACAAAATGGCCAACATAACAGTTAACCCTCACAAATCAATCCTGGCTACAAACACATCTAATTCTGACAATTACATCATCTTTAATGGCCAACAAATTAGCAACATGAACCTAAAAACAACTTTTAGATTCTTAGGATGCCACTTCACATACCTAAAAAACTACAAACATATTTATCATAGGATAACCAATGAAATCAACCTTGCTTTACACAAATTAAAGCATGCAAAAATTACAGAAAAACAAATGATCTATATCATAAATGCAGTCATACTTACCTGCTTCATATACCAAGTACAGAACATATACATTACTGAACAACAATGCAAAAAAATCACAAATCGATATACCAGTATTGCTAAAGGCAAAGCAATACTTTCTAGAAATACTCCAATTCTACTCTTCATCACCATCAAATATATGCACTTTGCTAGGCATACAATATCCAAAACCAACAACATATTTTAAATCTTACCAAAACTATTAACCATCCTAACTTCAATTAATCAATTTTAGCTATAAGGCTTTAACAACTGCAAAATGCAGAAAACTGTAATACATCGATCCTGCCTCATACACTAGTATTTCCAACACCTCATCACAATACACTAACTGCAAAAACAGTCCTTAGCCTACACAAACTACAAATACAGATTATAAATAATGCCAACCCATGGCCAATTCCAAAAGTCTATTTAGGCAACTCAATTAACCTCTTACTTACCAATCTCTCTTATATACATCAAATAAAAAAACAGCTCAGCAATCATAACATCCAAGCTATCGAACAATTTTGCAACCACAACAATGACAAAACACTTATCAGAGAAGTCTTTCATCACAATATTCAAAAAATACCAAGAGGAAGAAAGCCCAAATGGTTCATAACAATAACTAATGCAATTGCTGCAGTTGAAAATCTACATAGACTACTTATAAAGCCCAACCCATTCACTATACCTTTAACAACAGCAATTAAGTCAAAGTGGATAATTACCTTTATACCACAACTAACAATTGGCAAAATTACTAGAATAGACAACCAAAACATCTCTATTGCCTATTGGAAAATCAATAAAGAAAACAACCAAACAACATGCTGCAAAGGATGCATACTATCTTATTATTTAACTAAAACCTGAATATCACTGTATCTAAAAACTCTATAATATTAACTCAAGTAGATAGCAAAAAGCAACTTTATGCAAACCTTCAAGATATACAAAAAGCTAACAAAGAAAAACTTAACACTTATACTAAACCTAAAGCAACTATTTCAACACAACTCTCTATGAAAAAAGAAGATACATATGTTCAAAAAATTCTTACTCTAATCCCATCTATGCAAACAAAACTATGAAACATATACCAGGCACTCAAAGAAAAGAAACAAATACAAGCTAGCATTTATACAATCAAAATACCCAACAATTCTCCAACTGCAACATGGAAGATTATTGGAAGCTCCTATACAATATCAGTTCAGAATGCAACTTGACTATCAAACATACATGCTCTATATACAGCAACTGCATTACTCTTAACTATTTGTCCAAACCACTGCATACTCGAGCTATATATAAAACATCAAACCTATACCCAAAACCTAATAACAACCGGTTTATCAAACAAGAGCATTATATAATACTCCAAACTAGATACACAAAATCGGAGCAAGAACTGTAATAGCAAACAAACATATCTTCTTACAACCTATCTATAAGGCTAACCTAGAACAATGCAACCATATAAACAAAATATTTACTATAGATATCCCTTATAGCAAAATCCTTTACAACATATATATCCCATCAATGCAAACAGCACCAATTGAATATAATATCAAAAGACTTATCAGACATCTACAAAATGCTCAAGCACTAGCAAGATGGCATTCACAAAGCAGAATACAAGCCTGGAAACAACACCAAATTAACTGGAAAATGATAACTCAATTTATAAGCTATAAAGACAAAGCTACTGCAAGAAGCATACACTCTCAAAAGTTACAACTAAAGTCCTTCAAAATTAAAGTATTTCTAGATGAACTACTTACCTATAAAAATTTGAATAAGAGACACCCTAGTATATATCCAAGCCCAACATGCCCATAATGCAAAAACCACACTAAAGATAATAACCATTGGATAATATGCTTAACAAATAGCATACCCTTACAACAAATCATAACTAGCACACTTAATACCACCTACATGAAATTTCAAATTCTACAAAAACAACAGCACATACTGAATGCAACATCAGAATCAACTCAGTACATTTAGGTACTAGCCCAATAACAGAGCTACCTAACCTTGCCAATAACCAACATATATTATATTTTTACCATAAACTCTTCAAAAAAATATATGAACAAATATAGAAACATAGATGTACTAATATACCATATATTCATAACTGAAACCCAAATGCTACAAACCCAACCAACCTATCAACTTCTTGAGCCCAACCTTATTCTATTATAGACACTATACCAAATAAATATAACAAATAGCTTCCAAATTTTATTCATCAAAATGTATCTACAACAAACATTATATACATAGACTAGGAGGCTCTGTACCTTCTTAGCAAAGTCTAAGTCAAAAGTAAATTAGCTTTAGTTTCTAGTTGCCTATAACATTGTATTCATTTACTTACTGTAAAAATTTTATATAATGATAATAAAGGAATAGAGGCCAGGTCTCGCTTTTAAAAAAAAATATATATATTGTTAACCTACAAAAACGACTATAACTTTTGAACTACTAGACAGAATTCGATGAAACCATCACTATTCGAATCAGCTCATTGAGACGGTTCTAATGAGGTATAGATCATCCATTTCCGATCACAAGATCACAAGATCGAATCTGATAACCAAATTAATAAGAAAGCTGCAATCTGATTGGTTGAATAATTACTGCGCGAAATG
>CAJVQA010001591.1:0-24924 GCA_910591915.1 Cetraspora pellucida
ATTTTATGCCAAGTAGTTTCAAGAGATTCAGAGGTTTGAGTAGAAAGAAATGTTTTGTTAGTAGTGAGGTTAAAAGAAACTTGGTTAGCAAAGGTTTCCCATTGCTCTTTATTCATTGTTTTGTAGTTAAAAGTTCTGCATTTGATTCTAGTTGAATGTCTGTTTTTGACTATAAGGGCATGAGGAAATGTTCAAGAGGATATAAGAATTTTGTGATCACTTTGGGTGTAGTTTTCAGCATTATTTAAGTAAAAAGAATTGAGATATTTAAGTAAAGAAAGGTAGGCCCAAATATAGTTGATAGTACTGTGATGTCTACTGCTTTGTTAGATATGAGAGGAGGTGTTTGTATGATCTGCCAGATCATAAATATTATTATATTATAGAAATTGCAATAGTTTGTATCTAATAAATAAGGAGGTGGAGTTGTTAGGTAGTATATTAAAGTTATCTAGTATTATGGGTAGAATGTTTTGATTAGTAGCTTTTTGGATTTATTAAATAATAGTGTTTTGAATTTGAAGTCTTAATTGTAAGTTTTCACATAGTAGATATATAGAAATAATTCAGAATTTGTGATTATGTTTAAAGAAGAGGTCTATAGCTATAGCATAGTCAAAGAGAGTAAAAATATTGTAGATATGAGATGTAAGGTGTTTGTGAATCATAAGTGCAGTTTCTGCTTTGGAACTATTAGTATATGACCAGTAATAGGAATAGTGTTTTGAGTTATAAAATTTGGTAATAGCATTATCTTCTACTATTTTAGTTTCTGTGATACTGATAATGTTTAAAAAATGAGTAATACAGTAATCCTTCTAGACTTGCTGTTTGAGATTTTCATTGTATCCTCAGACATTGTGGATGCAGTTTGTGAGATTTAAAGATGAGGTATTAGGGTTTCTGGATTGTGTTAAATTGCTAGAAATAGAAGCTAAAAGTGCTAGTATAGAGAAGACTAGTGTTAATATATTTGATTTTAGCTAAATATTCAGATAATGCCAAATAATTTGAATTGGTAGAATAAAGTGATTAGGTAATGGTTTAGCTTCTAGTGAAAGATAAATATAAGCTTCACTATAATCATTTTTAATAGAGATTGTCAATGTGTAGCTACAAACATTATTAGGTAAATAGCCAAAGCTATGGATATGTTGTAAGAAAGAAATAATAATTTGTAGATAAGAAAGCAGTGGTAGATGATTGTAGAATAAAAATTTGTTGTAGCAAGTATTAAGTTGGATGTTGTCATAGTGTTGTTTAGTTATGTTAGTTTCATCATGATCTTCTAAAATAGCTCCTATTAGTTGAAAGTAAGAGTAGTTTATATCATTTTTCTTTATAATTAAATTTGTATTTGGTATGTTGTTGTTTGTTAGAGAAAATTTAGAAGGAATAGGTTGAATGGATAATAAGTGTAGCCTGATAGTCATGAGAAAAAATATTTAGATGAAGGTTGAGATTTGTGTAATAAATGTATATAGTATTTACTATAATTAATTTTAATTGATATTGTAAATACATAGTTAAAATTGTTTAATTGTGTATAGTTGTAATAATGAATGTGTTTTAAAAAAGAGCTAAGTGTTTGGAGATATGAAAGTAAAGATAGGTTCAACTCTGCTAACCACAAGTTATAGCATGAGTCTGAATTGTATAATGTATTATAAAATAAGTCTTGTAGTTCTTTCTTGATATGAGATGATAAAATAGAATTTAAGATAGTAGAAAGTTCTTCTATAGATTTACTCACTGTATGCTCAGCTTGCATAGCTGCGCAAAATATTATAGCCTGTTCTGTACATTGGGTCTGGCCATTATTAACCTAATCCTCTGCATAAATAGACTTAACCACCTGTCTATTTACATCATTTTCTTCTAAGAATAGTCTACTAAATGTAGAGGACATCATTAGCTTAGAAGCAGTAACTGCATTTATATGCTCTACAGAAGAGTTTATTGAAAAGGATTATGAGAGAGTATTGTAACATAGTCAGGTTGTGAATTTTGTTATGAGTTTTGTTCTGTGTTTTGGTCAGTGTTCTTAGTATTTGATTTAAACATAATAATGTTATTATCAGAAAGTTTGGATAACTTATTATTTTCTTTAGATAATAAAAGTATTGGCTTGATTATAATATTTAAATCAGAAAATATAAATTTAGTTTTGGGTATATTGAATTTGATATTAAACTTAGAATGTAATATTTGTTGAGCTTTAGAATAGAATCTTTTGTTGTAAGCTTCTTTGATTAAAGAAATAGGAAGTTTGTCATTTTTAAAAATATAAAAATATGTAAGTTCTCTAGCTAAGTATTCAGTACTAGTAGGTTTGCTAGTGATTTTGTCAATAATTTGTTGTAGATGATGATTGTTAATTTGTTTATTATTGGCAGCAACACTAAGATAGGCTTTGAAAAAGCTATAGAAATAATAGCTTTCATGGGCTTGATTAGTTTTAACATTGTGAGTTTAATAAAATCATTTTTAGTATCAGAGGCAAGTTGGTGAAGAAAGGTGATAGATGTATGTTTGTTAAAAGTAGCAGCCTTAGGCTGGTTTTTGTTAAATATAAAGAAATCAAGAATAAGATATATCCATTTAGATTTGGATTGTATATTGGTTGGAGCTAGAAAATGATCATATAAGTCAGTAAAGAAAAGAGAAGATAAGTTTTTAATATTATGTTCTGTATATTTTGGTAGTATTATATAGTTTTCAACTGTACAAGTATGAATATGATATAGAGCTGCTTTAAAACATAATTTAGAGTGCTTTTGTAAAGAATCAATAGAGATAATTTTAAATTCAGATAGTAAAAGAGCTTTGCATGTATTAGATAATTTGAGAGCAATTTGGTATTTGATATAGTTGAATGTTTTTTTCTAATCAATATTATAAAATTGTTGTTTGTAAATATTAAAAAATTTTTCAAACCAAGCTTTAAATTCTGGTAGATAATTTTTTAAAAATAAAATTTAAAAAGTTTGAAGAAATCTTTTTTTAGGAATATTAAGAGAAATGTTAATATTAAATATATCATTATTTTGAATTTTAAAAAGTGGTTGATTAATATTGTTTTCACTAAAATTATAATATAATTTGAAGTAGATAGGATAAAGTTTAAGGTCTTCATAAAACTTTTCTGCATAAATAGTTTTATATTTGTCATAAAGGATAAGATGTAAGTGAGCCAAATTAAGAGCTACTTGTTTCTGATTAGTAGTGGTATATGGAGAAATAAAGTTTTGAGAAGTAAAAATTTTTGGATAGTTTAATTAAGTAAATAAGGTTGTAATAAATTCTTTAAGAAGAGAGATGAAGGTAAAATAGATTAATTCAAATGGAATAGATATTGATTTGTCAATTGAAGAGTTTCATTATAGATAAGATTGGTTAAGAATTTGGGTCTTTTGTCTGCTAAAGTTTTAATTAAATATTTGTAATTAAGTTTTGATTTAGGACTTGTATCAGATACTGATTGAATAATTTTTCCTAAATAGATATCAATGAGATGTAATTTAATGAAAGTGAATAGTTGTTGAGCAATTAGGTTATTAAGTTTGGTATTGTTTTTCATAATGTCAGTTACTAGATATTCTTTAAACCAGTCAAGGTCATTGCTAGTATCTCTTTGAGTTTCTTTTTTCTTTTGTTTTTGTTATTTAAAATGCTGTTGTTTTTTGTTTTTCTTTAAAAAAAAGGATTTGAGAAGTTGAATTTTTTTATTAGATTTTATTTGTTGGATTTTAATAAAAACAAGAATTAGTTTTTGTTTAAGAATAAAAAGAGGAATAATTTGTTTTTTAGAATTAGAAGAGAAAGTTTGAGTGTTTAAGCTAATTAGTTTGGATTTAATTAAGGCAGTAATAATTTGTTATTGAAATGTAAGAAAAGAGGTTTGTGCCAAAGGTTTAAGTTTAATATCCAATAAACCAGGAACACAAAGTCTGTGAATAAGGTTTTACTTAAAGATTGTGCAGATTGCATAGTCAGAAGCATGGCTACTTTGTTTTGTAGCTACACAAGA
Organism: Cetraspora pellucida; assembly: GCA_910591915.1. Taxonomy (NCBI): domain Eukaryota; kingdom Fungi; phylum Glomeromycota; class Glomeromycetes; order Diversisporales; family Gigasporaceae; genus Cetraspora; species Cetraspora pellucida. The sequence goes on from CAJVQA010001591.1 coordinate 4,031, forward strand.
AATATTTTATTTCCACATATAAGGCATGTATAATAGTGTTGAGAATATGCAACAATTGCAAAAGATGTAAAATCTATTTGAAAACTGGGGAATAACATATGAGGTTTAGAAGAAGATAGATCAGATTGTTGTTGTTTCAGAGTAGATAATTGAGATAGTTCATTAGAAATTTTTCTAAAACAATTAACAGAGATAGTAGAAGAAGTTTGAATCATAGGTTGTCTAAGAGAAATAGAGTAAGGAATTCTATAAAACTGAGAGGTAAAGCTAGTATAATATGTTCTACAAAAGCATATAGCAATAATAGGTTGCTGAGAGACTTTAAAATAATGATATTTTTTAATAGTATTACAATTAATTGGATTAATATTTGCTGGAAGTACATGTAAAAATTGAGGTTTTCCTTTAATCATTCCTACACCATGGTGATCTTTATATTTACTATAATAGTAGTTAATATCATAGGAGTTAGGGTCTTCAGAGACTAAAGTAAGCATAGTTTAAGATTTAAAAATTAAAAACAAAGTATATAATAGAGATCTTGAATATAAAAGGATCTGAAAGATATAGAATGTGACAATTAAGGGAATGTGACAATTAAGAGGTTATGATGAGTAAAGAGGTATGACAAATAAGTGAATGTGACAAATAAGTAATACAGAATATGGCAACTAAGTGGTTACAATGATTAACATTGAACAAATTTTTGTGTTAGTTAATCGAGCCAAAAATAGAAAAAAATTAAAATTTGTGTTAAATTAATAAATAATATGATTTTTGGTAGTAATTTACAGGTGTTAGGCATTTTAAAATACAGGACCCCCCTCCCAAAAAAGAAAAAAAATTTTTACAAAAAAAGAACAGAAGTTTTGTAGAGGAGTTTTAAAGTTTTTTTGTATAAAACCTTTAATATTAATTCAATATTGATATATAATATATCAAAATAAAACTCTAAGTGGGCTCTGTCTTTTTGTTTAAGATAACAACTAAGGTTAGCTTAATAGATTATTAAAAATTTTTAGATAAACTATTTTGCAGTTTAATAAATATATCTCATTGTATAGAGGTCCAGAAGATATAAAACTAGGCTATCTATATATAAAATTTAGTTATAAACAATTTTACTTAGGAGGCCAAAAAAGGTTTACTTAATAAATTATTTAGTTATTGCCAGTTTATTATCAGATAATTTTGGTACAAGTGATTGTTGAAAAGAGTTAATGATTTGTGTCAATAATTAAATATTTTAAATTATTACAAATATATATATATATAAATAAAATAAAGAAAATAAGTAAAAAAGGCTCAAATTATCCTATAGATTGTACCATTAAATAGAAATTATTACAAAGAAGTTTTTAATATTATATTATAAAAGAAAGCATATATTCATTTAAACTATATCTTACTTATACTAAGAAACCAAACAGTTATCTAATTTCTAATAACTACATTATAGAAACAACTTATAGAAAAAATGAAAAACTATTATATGCTCTATTAATTATTATAATAAACAACCTTTATATATAATAGAATTTAGATTATTCAGAAATAAGCATATATGTTTAGGTCTTTCATTTTTAGCTGCAATGAATACCTATTTAAAAGTTTATAATAAAATAATTGTAAATAAAGAAAACAAATTTAAAGAAATAAATATAATATTTATTTTAACAAATAATTTAATAATTTATTATTTATTTAAATTTTATTAATTTTATTTATTGTTATAATTAATTTTAGTAACCAATACCAAATAGTAAAATAAATGAAATTTACTTATATTTTTTTTTAAATATTAAGGTAAGTACTTGCAACTCAGAATTTTATTGATAGTATATTTGGCTAATAGTTGCATTACAACTACAGAGGATAACTATGAAAAGAATATACAACTAGCCACTTATACAACTTTAGTTATTGTTTAATTTAAGTAGTTTGTCCAAAGGTTCTATACTAATTATCATACCTAGAACCTGCTTGTAGGTTCTCTATTTAACTACTCTAGTTTCTATATACATCCATCTACCTCTGCATATCAATAACTCTAGCCGATACTAGTAAAAATATGTCATGGTCACTAAGTCTTTAAAGCAGTTCTTTAGAACCTTTGACCTTGTATTAAATCTTTCAGAATCTTCTGTATTCTATTCTTATAACTAACCTAATATCACTATGACCAAGACCAACACTGGCAGTTAGGATGTATCATTAAACTGCTATGCTCTTGTAGAGTTCATCTCAAGTCTGATACTTACTTCACAACATATTCTTACTACTTTGGTATTTAATTTAAGTTCCACTAAGCTGCAATTTCAGATAGCTTAGAAAGATAGATTAAATCATACACCTCTGGTTTACATGTTTGCTAACATGTACTTTTTTTTTCAAAACCTAGAAATTCTGGCAGCCTGGTTGGTTCATCTGGTTCCTTCTCAAAAACCAGCATATTTGTCCAGTTTCACAAGTTCTAGCTCCATTTTATAAGTCTAGTCTTTACAGTAGCACTATCAAAAGCTTAGGTTACCTCTCTACTCAGATCTTCCAAGTGGGCTTCCATCTTTCTTCTTTTGTTTCTTATGATTTACATAGCTATGAAGACTTATTGTAGGTTTGCACTATCCAGTACCAGTTTGCATTCCTTTATATAACCACAGACCTTGTCCCAAAAGACAATGTTATGTAACTGTTACACAAATGTCATATGACCTGTTAGTTATACTGGTGTGACACAGTTAACAGGTATCTTATCTCAACCAATTGTAAGAGATCGTTAATCATAACTCAGAAAGGATTTTCAAATTTTCTGTTAACACTAGAATTTGAACTCTGGACCTGTCACTTGGAGGTTGACAACCTAACCACTTTACTAGGTCAGAAATTTACTTATTTAAATTGCAATTATTACAAATTAAATTAGTATATTACAATTAAAAAAGACCAAGAGGCATTAGGCTATTTTTTGTGATAATAAACTAAATGCAAATTATTAGAAATAAAAACTTTGATACAAGTCTTATATACAATTTTGATAATCAAATAAAGCAACAATTTATATTGAATAATGAAGTTACTATTAATAAACTAAGATTTACAATAAATAGTACAAATTTTCAAATTATATATTAATTTAAAGAGAATGATAAAGTAAATCATCAAACAGCTATAATAAAAACTATTAAGTATAATAAAATATTAAGATTATTATATTGAGCTTTAGCAGCTATATGTCAAGATTTATATATAAAAAATCTATTTATAAAAGATTATATCAAATAAATATGACTATAAATAAAAACATTTCAATTTCTTTAATTAATTTCAATTTATATTCATTATTTAAAGATCAACTAAATAGTGAACTTGATATATATATTATAGATACTGAAATTGTTAATAAAGTAAAAAACTCAATAGAAAAAGAAGTAATATGTTTTATTAAAAATGTATTGAACTTTATTATATCTTTAATGATTAAAAAAAGTAATCTTAAGTATTCAGAATCAACACTTTATCTTTGTATTTCTGATAATGATCAGAATGTAAGAAACAAAATTAAACATATAATAATAACTTTTACTATTTTAAATAAAATGAATATTTTCAAATCTGATTCACACTTTGTATTACTTATTTATTCTAGTACAAAAAGCTATAACATGTTACATATTGCATTAAGTTTATTAATAAAAGATTTATATAATATTAAGGATGGATTTAAATAGAATATTGAATTATATATTTTTGCCAATTGGAACACTTTAAGTATTTGCTTAGAACACAAGTTAGCTAATAGTACAAACTTCTGCCTTTGGTGCTTAATTAACAAATCTCAAAATAAAATTAGTATATTTGAAACTAATAATAAACAAGATAATTGGACTATTAACAAAAAAATTAAATTTATAAATAAAAACTATATGAATATATCTGGGCACAAATATTTTCTATTATTTACAATGATTCCTATTTAAAATTAGGTTATAGATGAATTTTACTTAATGTTATGTATTTTTGATTGATTATAAACACTTGTTTTAAGTAAATTATATAGTACAAAATGTTTTACAGATCAAATACAACAACTGATTATATCTAAAATAAATCAAATTAATGTTTATTTCCAATTCTGAGAAAATCAAGAAACTAAAACTTGGCAATTTACAACTCTAATAAGAAAGAATAAACTTAAAGTTTTAAGAGATTTTAATTTAAACATTATATTTATTCTACAAAGAGCTGCTTTAATTAGAAAATTATAAAATAGTTTTAATAACCTATATACTGATATGCATAATTTAAATATATCTGATAATAAATTTTATTAAAAAGCATGACAATGGTTAAAACTTTTTTTAACTCAATCTTAAGGTAATGTAAACTTATTAGGATTTGTTTATAGACTTTATTAACCAATAGATATAACTCTATATATTCATGTACTTGTATATCATATATTTGAATTTATAGATATATATCAAAATATTGGGTTGCCAGTATTTTCATACTATAGAGTTAAAAAAAAACTATCATGTTTTGTATTTTTTTCACAGAACTATAAGAGATAATGATATTGGTAAAGATAAAAAATCTGCAATTTTTGAAATTATAGAATATGAAAACTATTTTAATTTTTTTTATACTCATGATATACTAAATTATTTCGAAAAAAACATTACAATTTATAATTATTAAAACTTATTTAAATTTTGTATAAATTCTGCAATAATAACAGTATGTATTTTAGTATAATTATAATAAATTCTATATATAATTAATAAATTCTGCAATAATATATATATTAATTATATAATTATTATAAAATTATTAGATTTTTGTTGCTTAATTAAATTAAATATTTAATAAAATTGGTCTACAAAAAATTTTAATGTAATTTAATCTGCTTTAAAATTTTTTTTCTTCTTATTTTTAATTATATATTTTTTTCAAATTATAATTATTTCTGATTTTTCTGAATTAATTTAAAAAGAATTATATGATTTAATTTCTGATATTAATAATTGAGATGATTTAACTAGCACAACTTCAAATCTTTGTTCTTTCCTAAATATACATCAGTCTCAATTTTCTTAATTACAAATACTTGAAAGAGTATTATATGCATTATATTTACTAACTCTATATATATATCTTTGATAATAAATCAAATATTATTTAATATTGTTTTAAAAAATAGAGATAAACTCTGATTTAGTAAGTAATGTCAAAATTGTTTGTAGCTTAGAATGTTTTAAATGAAGTTTAAGACATGATTAAATAAAATAAACTAATATATTTTATTTCATTAAGATAAGCATTAGAAAAAATTAAAAAATTTTTAAAAGGTATATTATAATTAAAATGCTTTAATATTTCATGATGACTCCATTCATTTTTTTTTTGAATATCAAATTTGGGCAAAATAGACATAAAAATAATCTATTTAAAAAAATATTTTTTTTTAACCTTTCTGCTATAATGAATTTTTTTATAATATATTTTGAATTCATAATAATTTTTGAACTTCTTTTTAATGCAAAATGAATATAAAATACTGTTGATATTATTGTTCTGAATCATTTTACAATTTAGATCAATTCAAAATTAACCTAAGTTATTTATAAATTCAGAAATGCCTAAGTCAATTTTTAATGAAATACTACAAAGTTTAAGAATCAGAGTGTGACTAATCATTAAGTAACAAATATATATTAACTACATTATTATATATAAATAAGTTAGTTAGTATTTATTTGGCACACTTTATGAGTTATTACTTAATCTTAAAACTTGATAAAAATTTAGAACTTAGAATTATTATGTATATTAAATTAATTAATACAAAAAAACAAAAATTAATAATAAATAAAACTTTTTGAATGTTTAACTTATTGATAAATAGAACTTTTATTTTCTTATTAATTTTTAAATAAAAAGTTATAACCTTTTAATGTATAAAGCCTTTGTCAAATATTAAAAGCTTTTATTTATCAAAGGATTATCACTATTTAATGAATAAAAATAAAAATAATTAATTTTTAACTGTAATTAAAATTCCAATGACTTATAAAACCAAAATTTAACAATTGGGTAACATAATTTTTAAAATTATTTATATTAGTGTAACTAAAAAGTTTTTTATAATTAAACAACTTGGAGATGCAAATTTGTTCTGTTAAAACCTTTTTATGCTTTAATATATGCAATTTAATTAATTATATGAATTTATTATTATTTATTTGTAATGTACATTTTTTATTTATACAATGTTTTTTTATTTGAAACATTAAAATATTTTTTTTTAATATAGTTAAATTTTATTCTTTATGTAAAAGTTTGCTTTTTTAATGCAAAAGAATTTTAATAATATAATTAATATTATTGCTTGGATTATATCATTATTACTTGGACATATAATTTTAAATTTTTAAAAAATTTACTAATTGAGAAATGATCAGGTTATTTCAAAATTTAAGAATAATCTAGGTCAATTTGAAATCGATCTAAATTGTGAAATGACTTAGAATATTACTATTATTTACAAATAAACATATGTGCATATATATATTAATATAGGTATATAATTATAATAAATATATACATATACATGATATTATTTATATTAGTATGTATGTATATATATATAATTTGATTATCTAATAAGAAGTGTTAAAATAAGTAATAGTAAATTAGATGGTAGAAAAGATATGTTAGACTGTGAAGAAAATAGGTTAGACATATTATCAGCCTAAACCAGGAGTCCAAATTTTTTTTAAGGCTTAATATTGATTTATTAATATTAAATTTAGTAACTAAATTTAAATCTGGTAACCAAAATTTTAAATTTGGTAACCAAATTTTAGCTAAATTTTATAAATTTGTTATAATGCTACAATTTGAAAAATCTAATAATCAACAAGACTGTTATAATAAAACTATTAAACAAATTAATTATTATATACTTTTCTTATATAAATAAAATATGCTTTTATTTAGATAATGTTGAATTTAAAAATAAAATAAAAAAACTAATATTCAAAATAATCTTAAAAAATCTTTATTTATACAATTATTTAAGGTTTTTAAATAATATTTTTAAAGTTTTTCATTAATTTTTTTAAATAAAAAAATAAAATTAAAAAATAACTTAATATTAATTCTTTCATATTTAATACTAATAATAAACATAAAACAAACTTTAATAGAAAGATTTTAATCTTTTTTCTTGACTAACTTGCATTCAAAATAGAAGAATTTGCTTATAAAATTAATATTATTTAAACTAATTTCAAATATTATAGTTATTAGTTCTATCTTTATCTTAATCTTTATTAAAATAATATAATATAAAATTTTAATATTAACAAATTTAATAATTAACAAACAATAAATTTTTTTATTTTCAAGCCTATTAGTACTGAACTAAGTCTATTACAAAGAAAATTTACTGTATAGTATAGACTAAAAGATCTTCAAGTATAATACTTTTCACAACTTTATAAGTCTAAAATATATATTAAATCAATAATTGCTTTTGATAATACCAATATAGTACAACTAATATCTTTATACTAACTATAGTATTTTTCTAACTATAATATCTATATATGCAGATAACTTCTAAAGTACTCTAAGTATTTTAGTCTATGCTGTATAATAAATATTTACTTTTAGGTTTTTATTTTATAGCACTTATATAAACTTATTATACTAAATATAGAATACAATAAACTAAAAGATTAAAAAAAACTTAGCTCTATATAATGAATTAGACTTTCCTACTCTAATAATGTATTATGAAATAAAATAAGAATGAACTTAACAACCATAGAATAGTAAAATCTGACAGCTTAAAGATTCTATTAAAGATTTTAATTTAAAAGCTTAATAATCAATATCCTATTATAAGAACTTGAAGATTTGAATAATCACAGTATTTACAATTTACAACCTATTAGAAGTAGTTAAAAAAACTTGATACTTAAATACAAGTGCTGTTAAAAAAATTTTTTTCTTATAATAAATTTAGTTTATAAACTAATTAGTCAAAATCCAATTTTTTATTTTGGCATTTGTAGTAGCATTTCACAAACTAGTATCTAAATTAGGTTTTTAACATTTCATTATTAAACAATTAAAGTCATATTCTATTATTATCTAATTGCTTAACAATAGAATATTAAATATTCTTGCAGTTCCAATTTAGGTATCTGTTTGTAAAACATTAATTAAACATATTTAGAGTTTTTTTCTTATAATTTGATTAGATAATTTTTTATTCTAAAAACTAAACAGAACTTTTTTTTGTGCTACTTAAGTAAATTTAGATCAATCTAAATAAATTTAATGATATATGATATATGTTTTTTTAAAATATAACAGGTTCTAAAATTTGGCTATTATAAATAGAATGTTTCAATCTATATGTTACAAAAATTTTTATAGAAATTATTATAATTTTAAAAAAATTTTTAATAATATATTTTTTATCTCATATGTATTACTAAATTTGTCATATAAAAATTGATCTACATGACCCTACCCTTAAGTGACTTAACAGTCTTTTAATAAATCTTGAAAATATTAAAAAAATTATTAAATCACTTAACAGTCTTTTAATAAATCTTAAAAATATTAAAAAATTATTAAGTTACTAATAGTCTTTTAATGCATTTTGAAAAAAATTGAAAAAATTGTTAAGCCACTTAATAGTCTTTTGATATATTTTAAAAAAATTAAAAAAATCTCATCATTTAATAGTTTTTTCAATCTTTTTAAGATTCATTAAAAAACTGTTAAGTAACTTAATAATCTTTTTAATCTTTTTAAGATGCATTAAAAAACTAATAAGTTATTTAATAATCTTTTAATAATTTATTAAAAAATTAAAAAAAATTAGTAAGTTACTTAATAGTTTTTTAATAATTCATTAAAAAATTAAAAAAAATTATTAAATCATTTAATTGTCTTTTAATGATTTATTAAAAGATTAAAAAAAAATCATTAAGTTATTTAATGATCTTTTAATAATTTATTAAAAGATTAAAAAAGATTATTAAGTTACTTAATAATCTTTAGTATTTGTAGTCAATTTTGCATTAGTTGATAAAATCAGCTTAGCCAGCTTAGTTAGCCAATTTTTCAAAAAATTAACTTAGTTAACTTTATATTAATTATAATAAAAATTAGAGCAGTTTATAATATAATCCAAAAAAAAATCAATAAATATAAAATATAAGAAAAATATTTAAAAACTTCAGAAGTTTAACTTAATAAAATTAACTTTAATATAGTTAGCTAAATCAATTTTAAATATCAGCTAAGTTAAGTTAATAAAGTTGAATTAACTACAAATACTATTAAATTTTAGCACTATTTAATTTTATGATTATCTATGACAATTAATAATATTCTGGTTTATTAAAAATTATTGAGGTTTTTTTCTAAATTGTGTTAATGATGTTACAGGGTTGCAGCCTTCTTAGTACAATACAACCAAGTAACAAGATCACTTAATACAGTAATTGATTATTGCAAATATATACAGAATAGAGATATAGTAGTTTACTTTACTATATAGCAGCAGGCAAATGGTTCAAGATAGTAACAACATATATATTATAGATTAATTTTATTAAATAAATACATAGTAACAACCTTGTTTGTAGGAATTACTCTAGAGAGAAAATATCATTTTTACAAATTAGAAATAAAGATAGAAAAATCTAAGTCAAAGTATAAGAACTTAGAATTAGCAAGAAAAGGTAAAAGATATCCTTTATATATCTTTTTACTTAGCAGGAATAGTGGAGATTTGAGTAACATTACTTGATACTATACTCAGAATAATAAAAGTTTAAACAACATTAGATATCATTATACTTAGAACAGTAGAAGTTCAAATAACATTAAATAATATTATATTTAAGATAATAAGAACTGTGCAAAGGCAACTAAAAATATTGTTTATAGCATTTGTTATTTGTGCTTGAAACACTTAGGGCTTGTGTTTAGACACTTGAATCTGTGTAAAGGCACTTGGAATTTGTGCAGAGATACTTGAAATTTGTGTAAAGATACTTGGGATTTATATCAGAGATACTTGAAATTATTATGCTATAGTACTTGGCATAGTAATTTGATGCTAGGATATATAAAACTTGTACAAAGGTACTTGGAGTTTGTAAGATGATAGTAACATCACAGATGTTACTCAGTATTATATAGCTGTACTATATTTCTAATAGCCAATTAAAATTCTTTTATTTATCTACTATATAATATAACTATTGACTAATTAATAACTAATAACTAATAATAAATATAATATATAAAATACAATAATAAATATATATATAACTACTAATATTATTTTATAATATATTATACTAAAATCTACTTTGTAACAATGATAATTCATACTGTTACTCCAAATGGCAAGTTCAGAGTTCAAATCCTAGTATCAATGAAAAATTTAAAAATCCTTTTTGTATTATAGTTAACTGTCTCTTACAATTGGTTAAGATAAGATATCTGTTACTTGTGTTGCACCAGCATGACTAGAAGGTCACATGGCATTTGTGTAACAGTTACATGATGTTGTCCTTTGGGACAAGGCTTGTGGTTATATAAAGAAATACAAACTGGTACTGGATGGTGCAAATCTACAATAAGTCTTCATAGCTATATAAATTATAAGAACCAAAAGAAGAAAGATGGAAGCCCACTTAAAAGACTCAAGTAGAGAGGTAATCTGAACTTTTAATGATACTACTATAAAGACTAGACTTATAAAATAGAGCTAAAACTTGTAAAATTAAACAAATATGCCAATCTTTAAAAAGAGACTGGATAAACTAACCAGGCTGCTAGAATTTCTAAATTTTGAAGAAAATGAGTATATGCTAGCAAACATATAAACCAAAGGTGTATAGTTTTGATCTACCTTTCTAAGCTATTAGAAATGGCAGCTTGGTGAAACTTGAGTTGAATGCCAAAGTAGTAAGGATATGTTATGAAGTTAGTATTAGAGTTGAGGTGAACTCTACAAGAGCATTGCAGTTTAATAGTATGCTCTGACTATCAGTATTAGGCTTAGTCATAGTAATATCAAGTCAGTTATAAGAATTAGATAAAAAAGATTTTAAAAGATTTAGTACAAGTTCAAAGGTTCTAAAGAACTGCTTTAAAGACTTAGTGATTATAACATATTTTTATTAGCATTGGACAAGATCATTGGTAGGCAGAGGTAGATAGGTGGATATAAAAACTAGAGTAGTTAAATAGAGAATCTACAAGCAGGTTTCAGGTATAGCAGCTAGTGCAGAACCTTCGGGTAGACTACTTAAATTAGACAATAACTAAAGTTATATGAGTGACTAGTTTGTATACTCTTTTCATAATTGCTTCCTGTAGTTGTAATGCAACTATTAGCCAAATATATTATTAATAAAATCCTAAATTACAAGTACTTATCTTAATATTTAAAAAAAATTCTTACTGTTACTTAATAGCTTCTTATATAGCTAATCAGTAATAATATAAATTATTATTACATCTACTATTATAATTTTTAAGATATTTGCTTATTATTCAAAATCTTTTTAATTGTTCAGTAATTTACTTAACTCTTTGAAAATTACTACATTTGAACTAAAGAGTTTAGTAATTTATTCAGTAATTAAAAAATTTTAAGTAATAAGCAGATGTCTCAAAATTTATAATAATAGTTATAATACAATCTAGAAAAAAACTTACTAATCTCTAATAAGCCAAAATATTATTATTATTTATTATCTATTACTTTAATCTATTATTCTGTAATCTATTATTATGATTATTTGTTATACTAACTCAATTCAATTTATTTTATTGCAATTATATAAAATATATATTAATTTTGATTATATGATTTAACTAACTCTTCTATGCTTTATATATTTAACAATTCTTTTAATATTATCATTGCTGTATTCTAAAAGATGATTTGTTATAAACTATCTAGCTTGGTCAATTGCTTCAATGCCAACTTTACTAAATATATTAAATATATTTTATGCCTTATATATTATTTGATGAAGATTTCTTATTGTCATTTGATGACTTATATAAAGTAAAATTATGTTGTATATTTGTATATGAACTGCTCTATTCTTTATATCCTTACTTATTAATTCTCTTACTTGATTCTTAAAAGCTTTAGCATAATCATATCTATTTTTGTATTTTTATTGAATTAAACCTTTTTTTTATTTTTATTTTTTAACTTTGACAACATTGTTAGTTAGTTTATTAGGCTTTAATTTAATATAGTACAAATTTATAGTTATATATTTAGAATTAATTATATTAGTACTATATTTGCTATTTAATTTTATATTATTAATTTCATCTGGTTACTTATATAGCATCTAAGTACATGTCTACTACATACTTGCATACAGTTATCTAGATAACTACTTGCAGTCAGAACATATTGCTAAACTACTATACAAACAAAGATATTTACTGAACATAATACAATATTCTAAATACTAGAAATACTGGCTTCTATAATTATATTCATATATTCCACTTATATATTTTATCTGGTCTTGTTTCTTTTGCCTCCTAATCTAACTATATCTAGTAATATTTTGTTTTCTACATTTTTTACTTTTTTGTTACTATATTACTTTTAAATTAGTCCTACTCAGATATGTTTAATTCTTATGATCTTCTATTTTGGTATATCTGTTATTAATTTCTCTAAGGTGTTCTAACAATAGTCTAGGATCTACAATAAACTTTTATCTTAGACCAGACCTGCTATCACTATTAGTCTTTTGATTAATCTATATCTTAAATTAAATCTGCTGCTACTGTTTTTGCAAATGCTTCAGGTCTTAGTATCATATAGTAACTTAATGCTGTATTTAACTCTCAACAAGATGCTTTCTTCTATGATAGGAACTGAAACTTATTGCACTTACAAACAGGACAATTCTAATTATATCTAAAGAGTTTTTTCAACTTTAGTATATTATACTACTATAGATTGCAAGCTTCTAGCTTATTTAATAATATTTAAAAGACAATTTTGATTATATCTAAAAAGTTATACTAACTTTAGTGATGCTATACTATTTTGCAAATCTTATTTTATATTGGTTAGTTAATCTCAGTTTTGTTTGTCATAGACTTCTATATAGGTACAACCAGAACTCAATTTGGTGCTTTTACACTATACAAGAAAGTTATATACCAATTTTTAAGATTTTTTCTTTTATAATTAGACTATTTGACTATGTCAGAGATACTTCTAATTTTTGGTTAGGCCAATTCTTTATTATAGGCTGTTTTCATGTTCACAGCTTCTCTTATTATTTTAGTCTTGGTTAATTAATATTTCTATCTGTAATACTTTTTGAATAAAAATACATATAAATGTAAGATAAAAAAAATATTTAAGTCTTACTTTTTCAAAATTATATTATAAAATTAAATTAAAAATATATTAATAAGAACAAAAAATCAAGACAATAATCATTTAAAAAAATAAAGTATAAAAATTTTTAAAACTTGTCAATTTAAAGAAAAAATTTTGATTAAAATTATATATTTTTAGAAAAAAAATGAAGTTTTCTAGTTTTTACAAATTAAACAATATTTTGCTTAATGAAAAAAATATGTACAATTTCTTTTTATATAGAAAATTTTGAAAAAACCAAAAGAATATTTATATTGTAGATATAAAATATTATATTTTATTTTAACATGAAAAATTTTTGTTATACAAATTGTTTAAAAGAGACAATTTTAGTTTATTCTAATACAATTTTTTATAAACATAAACTGAAATGTAATAAAATTTTTCTAATTGAATACTTATGGCTTCTGAGAACAAAATATACAACAATTTAGTTATTTACTGCTTATGAAAGAGAAACTGTAACAAGATTTATAAAATTATTTAGAAATATAGTTGCAAATAAGTTGGTTAAAAAAGATAGTAAAATAGAAGAAAAAAGAGTCATATAGAAATTGATGAGTCAAAATTTAGAGAACATGAGAATTTTTGAGTATTTAGATGTGTCAAAAGAACAAAATTACAAAAATGTTTTTTTAAAATAATACAAGATAAAAATGTCAATACATTAAAAAGATTTATAAAAACATATATTCAATCTGGATTAACTATTTATTCAGATTTATGAAAAGGCTATTTGAAATTAGAAAAAATGAGTATGAAATTTAAACATCAAAGAGTAAACCATAAGAAGCTAAGTAAAAGTCAAACTTTAAAGAAAATTTATACAAATCATTGTGAAGAGACCTGGCATGGACTTAAAATAAATATTTTAAAAAGAGATACAGCTAAAGAGAAGCTTAATTTGCATTTAAAAGAATTTGTATTTCAAAAAAAACATGAAGCTGATTTATAGAAGAAGTTTATTGAAGCAATTAAAAATTATAAAACATAATTATTTTTTTATTAAATAATTATTTTATTATATATAAATAAAAAACGAATTTAAGATTATTTAATTATGCAATTAGGAATTTGATATTTGTTTAATTGGTTCATTACTTGTTTTGATAAATAAAATTTACTTTATTTGGCAGAATTAATTTTGATAAGAATTTTTTATTTAATCATTTGAGATTTTTACAACAACAAAAAAAATACTTGATAAAAAATACTTTGCAACATGACTTTTATTAAAAATATTTATAACAAAATTAAGACTATATTCAAAAAAACAAAACTATTTGATAATGATAATTGGAATAGCATTATACAAATGATTCAAATTAGTTGTCAAATTTAACTAATAATAAAGACTTTTTTCAAAGCTTCTTATCAACAGTTAAATTTGAAGAACAATTTATTAAAGAAATTAAAACTAGTAAATATATTATATTTATAAGTTATGAAGAATTTAGAAACTATTTAATTGAGAGGATGGCGATCTTAGTGTAGTGGTTGGGTTGTCATCCTTCAAGTGGCAGGTCTAAGATTCAAATCTCACCTATGTCGAAATTTGGTAATTATATCTGTGTTATAGTAAACTGTCTCTTGTTAATCAGTTGGATTTAGGTATCTGTAATCTTGGATACAACCAATTGGGTTCTACTCATTATTAAGAGCCTGGGGCATTTATGTGAAGTATAACATTACACGTATATAGAGGAATGTTAATAATCGATGTCGCATAAGACTTCAGTGCAAACCCATGATAAGGCTACCAGATGTAGAAGACCAAGAAACTGAGAAGATGGAAACCCACTTGGAAATTCCTGAGTAAAGAGTAGCACAAGCCTTCGATGGTGCTATTGGACTGATAGAAGCCTAGGAAATCCCAATAAGGAATAGGCAGACATGCAACCAGATAGAAAGATGTATAGAGAAGCACATGACTAACCAGGCTACCAGAATCGCTAAAGAAAAAGGATACTAAGGTATACTATACTGAGCTATTTGGATTGAAAGTCTGGTGAGTCTGTCAGATTCTAAGTTGAATAGTAGGGAGATGAAGAGAAGAAGTTAAAATGATAGGTACCAGGGTTTCAATGAACTTTACAAGAGTAGAAATAGTGTAATGTAGTGGTTAAACAAGTAACCTCTGTAACTGCAAGTGTTAGGTAACTATAGCATGTTACATAAAACTAGGTCAGCTATATGTGGGATACAGAAGGCTCTAGTAATGATGCTTCTGAGAATACACTGCATGAAATAAGGTATGAGGTCCTAAGAGAAATAGGTAAAAGTATCTAGACCTTCTTGACTAACAGCTGTATTAGAGATGATCTAGTGACACAGTAAGGATTGCAGCACAGAGGATTTAAATAGACAATGCCCCTAGTTGGGTTGCAAGTATGGCAGCTAGTGTAGAACCATTGGCAAACTACTTAAATTAGACACCAAAAGTGTATGTGTAGCTAGTTGTACTCTTTAATGTAAGGTAACTTCTTTGAGGCTTCGGCTGTGAGTCCCTATGTCCAATTTACTGAATAAAACCCTAGGCCCAAAAGAGGCTAGTTTAATATCAGAAAAAAAAAGAAACTATTTAATTAATAAAATTTAATTAACTCTTTATTAAAAATTTAGCATAATACTAAACACAAGCATCTTAAGAATTTATTATTATAGATAGAATTTCATCTTTGATCAATATTTTATAGTTGGAATAATGAAATGTATTATTATATTAATGATACTTTGAATTTACTAGAAAATGTTAATGAAAGAAATGTTGTATTAATTGAAAATTATTTAGAAAAAGTTAATGAATATGTTAAAAAATATAATATTAAATACTTATAGAATTGAACAGACCTTAAAAAATATAACAGAAAATATTTAGCATATTAATTTTTTATTTGTATAAATTAATAAATATATTATTCAGAATATGTTTTTATTAAATAGCATTAAAGACAAATATTAAAAATAATAAATAATAAATAAATAATCATTCTAATAAAAAGAATTTTTTTGAATAAATAATTTCAAAAATAAAAGTAAAAATATTAAATTTCTTAATATTGTTTACTATTAATAAACCAAAGCAAATAATTGTAACAAGAATTAAATAAAAAAAACATATTTTGTTTAATAATTATTAGAAAATTTTTTGTAAAAAATAGGTTTATAAAATAATTTTTATGAATGTATAAAGGTTTAAACAAATAAATCATGAAGAGAGAGAAGACTTTTTTTATTCTGCTTTTATTAATAAAAAAAATTGCTAGAAGGTTCTAAATATATATAATTAAATTATATATATTATAATATAAATTAATATTTTAAATTTAGATTATATTTATATATTAAGATTGACAGTTATATTAGTATTTTAATTTTAAAATATAATTTATATATAATTATTTAAATAGATTTTTATTGTAATATTATAATATTTAGTAAAGAACTTAGATTTTTGCAAAAGCAACTAATATTATATGATTTAATAAAATTTCAATTGACTTAGATTTTTTCAAAAACTGCTCAGATTTTTTCAAAAAAAATTCAATATTACTGGATATGATTGGACAATACTTTAATTGACTTAGATTTTTCTAAAAACTATTTGAAATCTGATGTTATTAATTGGATAAAACTTTATTCAACTCAGATTTTTCTAAAAACTACTTAGATTTTTCTAAAAACTACTCAAATTTTTTCAAAAACTATTTAAAATACAATGTTATTGATTGGACAAAACTCAGATTTTTCCAAAAACTATTTGAAATATAATGTTATTAATTAAATGAAACTTTAATTAATTCAGATTTTGCAAACTAATTTAAATAAACTTAGATTTTTTGCAAAAGATAAGAACCAAAGTATTTAATTTTTTACTGAAAACCTATTTACAGTTATGTTTTCTGATTAAGCTATTTAATTTTTTACTGAAAACCTATTCACAGTTATGTTTTTTAATTGGCTGATGATTAAACTATTTGATTTTTTACAGAAAACCTATTTACAATTATGTTTTCTGATTGGCTAATTATCAAACTATTCAATTTTTTACAGAAAACCTATTTACAGTTATGTTTTCTGATTGGTTGATGATTAAACTATTCAATTTTTTACTGAAAACCTATTCACAGTTATGTTTTCTGATTTGCTGATAATTAAACTATTTGATTTTTTACTAAAAACATATTCGAGTTATTTATTAAATTTTTAATTTTAAAGTAATAATTTATATAGCAATTGATAAAATATATTGCTTAGATTAGATTTTATATTGTACATATATTTAATAGTCTAATTTTAGATTAGAATTTATATTAAGATCAGCAAATATGTTGTTATTTTATTTTAGTTTATTATTTATATTAGATTGACAAACACAACTTTTAGTATATTTATCAAATTGAGAAATCTGATTTGGAAATTCATTTAAATAAAATAAATTATTAATAAGGATTAAGCTTTAATTTATATTAGTAAAATATACTGATTTGTTATTTAATATAAAAAAATAGAATAAAATTTGTAATAACAATTTAAAATAAAAAAATAAAAAAAGTCACAATTATAAAAATTTTAATGTGATGTAGACAATTTTTTGGTTTTCAGCCAAAAAATTGTTAGTTAATACCATCTCCTTTTACTGGATAATGCTATATATTTTTTTTGTCCTTTAAAGAAGAACCAAGCTTTTTTTTTTCTAGAAATTTTGAAAATTAAACAAATGCTCATTAATCAATACTACACATTGTTCAATAATATGTTTTGATTTTCAAACTTTGAGTAAGTGATAAAAAAATAACAATTATTTTAAAATAAAGTTGATATAAAAAATATTATAAGTTAAATCTTTAAATTTAATGAATGTTTAAACAAACTTAAGAAAATCTTTCAAAACAATCTGTTATATAAGAAATTTATTTTTTATACAGACAGATTAGTGATTGATATTGAAACTAAACAAAGCTTAATGAGCATTAAATGGGTTCAAGTCAACAGTACAACCAAATTCTTCACAAATTCTCAGCTAAAATTCACTTTTGGTCATTAGCCTATAAGGCAAAGCTCTTTTTTATTTTATCAGAAATTTTACCTATATTCTGTAATGCAATACTTCAAATTTATACTAACTTACAATCTGTTATTTCTAAATTTTACAAACTTTCACCCAACTTAATAATTTTAACAAACTTTTTAAATTCAATGCATGGCCCTTATAGTATACACTCCTTAATATTATCAAATCCTTTAATTTAAATATTAACTTTCACAAAGTTTAAGCCTATACAGATAATACCTTTAATAATATGACTGATTCTCTAACAAAACAACATACCTTTTTCTTATTTTTAAACTTTCAATATACAAATATTTATAATTTTTTTCATATTTTACAATAGAAACAAAATTTTGTCAAACTCCTACCAGATATTTTGTTAAAAATATCTGTAAAGTACACATACTAGCAATGTGGTCTTTACAAAAATAAAACAATAAATAGGCTTATATTAACCACTATATAGACTGGAAATCCACATGGCTATACCTTAATCATAATCAAAAACTTATATCTAACTTTACTAGCTTTAAATTCAACTAATCTAAAACCTTCAAAATTAAAGTCCTCCTAAATCAATTACCAACATACTTTTCTTATTACAATACATATTCAATAATCTTTCCAAATGCCAACTGCTTTCGATGCAATTTTCCTGACTTCCACTTACACTAGTTAACTTGCTCTAATTCATTTTTTGTTTCAAACATTATTATTATTTTTTTTTTTTAACCTTAAGCAGTTATGTTAGTACTTTATTAAGATTCTTGAAACTAAATACATATAATTACATAGAATTTCCCAATACTCAAGTCTAGCATCACTCGGCCACCCTATTGGTACCTAAGTGCAACTTGCCGCACTATCTCAGTTAGAGATAGACTGCTTGTTTAACTACTTAAAACCATACCAGAAAGGTCTTCCCCTTTCTGTAACAAGCATATCGATTGTCTTTAAAACTTCTTTCTTCATTTGGTTTATTTTTTCTACTTTCTTTTTCATTTCTTCTTTTTTTGTTATCTTATTCTTCTTTCCTCTTTTCTCTGATCCTCTTTTAATTCGAGCACCTTTTTTCATCTTGTTTGTTATATTAACTTCCTTTTCCTATTCTTGTACTTTTCCATATCGAACTCTCCATACTTGGTCAAAGAATATATTCCAAACTGTTCTTGTGACTAAATCTATGCATTTTTGTGTTGTCTGGCTATTTAAAATCTGACTGATCTGCTTTTCAACTTTATTCGTTGTTAGCCTTTTTATTAAAGCTGTCCTATTAGCAATTTCCTCTGCTTCTGTTTTTCCAAATAATGCCTCATATAGTACTAAAGATGGGATTCTAATTTTTTCATTTTCTTTAAAGCTATTTCATGCTGCTGCTGTTGCTACTTTTTGAATTCTCTTCTACAAACTTTTTTGTCCACTGCAGCTTGCTAGGTATGCTTGAATTTCCTTTTCACCTTCTTGACATACTTGGCAATCAGTCATTTTATATATTTCTGGTCTTTTTCTATTTAATTCTTCTAATGTTGGCAGGCCATCCATTATGCATTTAATCGCTGTTGCTCTTTTTGTGCTGAGTTTTCTTGATGTGCAATGAATACCTTTTGTTCTATTCATCTCTTTCCAAAAGCTTAACCAATTATATTAAGTGTTTTCTGTTTCTGGTTCTAGTGCTCGAATTGGATTTGTTTTTCTCCAACAAGCTCCAATTCTGATATTTGCGACTATTTTACAAAAAAGTCTTGTCAGTATATCAACTTTTCTGTTTTTCCATTCTAATTAGTACTCTATCTTGTTATATTTAATCTTTTCTGTAAATATTGTTCTTTCACATGTAGCTTCTTTTTTTGCAAGTATATCTGCTCTATCGTTCCACTTATTATTACTATGACTTTTAACTTTGACTAATTCTATTTTATTGTTTTTGCTTTTGAGTAGATCTATAATATTTATTATTCATATTATGTTTTTCTTTTTTAAAACTCTGTCATCTCCTATCTCTTGAAGTGCTCTGTTAATATATCTTAGTGCTGCAAAACTGTCAGTATGCACTTCTATACACCTTCCTTATAGTATGGTTAAGATTGCTATCCATATTGTCACTAATTCTGCTATTGTTGCTGAGGGCCAACCTTCAAGTCCTAGTGTTATTTCTTCTTCTGGCCAGTTTTCTCTATTACTAATCTGCACCCAACCAATGCTCATCTTTCCTATATTGTTTTTTCCTTTCTCTTTATATAATGCTCCATCTGTATATAGAGTATATTTGTTTTTGTTTCTCTTTTTGTTTCTTGTTAGGGCTTCTATTATGTAATCTGTAACTTTACTATCAAATTTTTGTTTCTTGATTAATTCTATTTCTAACTCTTC